>JASDQU010508823.1:24612-40535 GCA_032191745.1 Picea mariana | reverse complement strand
ATCTGTAAGGTTGTTATACATGAATTTCACTCAGCTATGGTAATCAACTTTCTCAAGACTGGATCCACATCCTAAGTCTAGACGGGACTCCCCGATTAAAAAAATGCAATAAATTTCGTTGGGTGTAAGCCAAAAACTGCAAGATCTGTTAGATTTCCTAGAACTATTTTGATTTGTCTTAATGCAGACCTAAACTCAGTAAAGAGAAAGAGAAAGTTGTGAAAGGGAATGTAGTTGAGTGAGAAATATATTTGAGTATTGAAAATCCTTACAGCAGTGAAAGACAAAAATCTTTTCTTCCCTCTGTTTATCTTTTCCCTAAAGCAAATTTCACAGAAGTGAAATCAGTGACTCCATTTACCCAATACAGGCACGTGGTCTACTGTTCTTCCCACCTCACAGGAAAATGGGATCCCTAGTTGGAGCCTATGTTGGAGCCGCCTTTTTCATTTGGTTCAAATCTATTTTTTTTAAATGTCGGTTCTTAAGTTCTTTTTTGCTTCGTGACATTCACCTACTGAAAATCTCAGTAGTCTCGACATGCAAAATAGCGAGGGATGTGATGTTTCATAAGTTACCACTTTTTATCATTAAACGAAGGTTGTTGCTTTTTGTACCTCAGAATATCACTCTTCGAGAGTTACAAGTCACAAGATTTACAAACCCCAATGTGCGAGGTCACGAAAAGTTTTAAAAGCTTACCTTAGGTGAAAGCTAAGAGTGAGACCATGTAAATCCCAGTCAAGTGTTGTCGGGGTTTCGCATCTCGACATTCACTATCTCCTAAAATATTACTGTTAAAACTCTGAAAGATGAAGCCATGAAACTTTTACCTGAGTAACCCAGGTTAGAGTCAGGGTTGATTAGTTTTGACCATGATTTAAGTTTCTTGAGATTTCGTGACTCGGCATACATTCCTCCCAGAAACTATACCTTCGAAGTCCCGAGTCGTGAAGCCGTGATATAAAATAAAGCATAATCAATTAAAACTCTTAATCCTAGTTATGTCCTTTCTTAATTACATCTAATCATCGAAATCTTGGGTTTTAGAGGCTCGAAAGGTTAGAGTTAAAAGTCCCGATATGGCAAATGCCGAAATGTTTATTTAAATCAATGTTTAATGCAAATGATAATAATGCACAGTTTACGAGGTAATTTCAAATGTTCCTTGCGCCATCTTGTGCCACGAACCGTCGAATTTTATGGCATTAATTTGGAAATAAGGCGAAACGACAAAGTAAGGATATGGTTTTTATTGCCAAAATATCTATCTAAATATGATTGGACCATTCTGTTCGTAAGGACATCGATATGTTAAATGGTCGAAGATATAGATATTTTGCTTCCTATTTTATTCATAAAGTTCATTTCTATCCCACACAGAGAAGTTTTTCTTAGTAAGCTAACTTCTATATGTATACGCATTTTTATTGCACAAGAGCTAAGTTACAATCCCCTGTCATGGCCCCACGAAAAGCATCCAAGGTAAGCGCTAAGGTTTCAGGACAAGGTTCTGATAATGTTTCGGATACTTCACCTCGAAGCATTGATTCCCTACGAACCTGGTCATACGTCTCATAGGTTTTGCAATCAGAGTTGGTGAACTGTTCGGACGATTCCAGTGAGAACGAGAAAGATGACATGACTACCAAATACAAGATCATCGTCCAGGCAGAGATGCACAAAGTAGCAGCTAGGCCACGCCTTCTGCTTTACTATGACATGATCCGATGGGCGCTAGATGATGTAGACATCCCTACCAGAACCATCATCATCGAGCAGAAGGTCACTGTTGGGACCTTTAGACCAGAAAACTTACAAACGATGTACAAGTTACCACCCACGTTGGATTACACATACAATGCAGAGTTTCTGGAGGGTTTTAAATAGAAGGAATTTGAGAAATATGTGAAAAGTTTATCTGATTTGATCAAGGATTGGGTCTCACACCCAGCGAAGTTCAGGGCAGACAACAATGGAATTTATTCCATATCTTCTTTGGAACCATAGTTCAAATACGTAGCGATGATGACCTGTAGATTGTACGGGAGGGAAGACATCACGCATTTTTTCCTCCCATGGGTGCCTTTGATGTACACAGTAGCAGAAGGTGCTTCTTTCGACTAGGCCAAAATGTTATTAGATAGTCTAACCAGTGGGATTACAGAATATCAGACGCAGAAAGCGAGCGGGAAAGTTGCTTCATTTTTTATGTCCGCATACCTCATGGACGCAGTATGTTCCATGATGCCTTTTCCCTTGATGAATTGGAGCTGGGATCCATCGGATGCTGATCCATTCCATGTATACCATTCTAAGCTTTGAGAGGAAAAATCTTCGGATTTCGTATACGAAATCTTCAACTAGGTAATGGTACCGATGCATGTTGCCATCTTCGGTAATCCGCCACCCAGGATATCGGATAGCATCACGRMAAATTTAAGYAGAGTGGTYGATTGGTAYGTGGAGAAAGAATTCTCATACATCAKGGTKTTCGGCRCTTCCRTCCCTCYGCATGCTTTACCCTTACTTATACCCGACAGGCTGGCTTGTCGTGAGATCGCCAGGCAAACCGTAATTGGCGGTATAAGTAAAGAACTGAAAGGGTTTTCAAAAAAGGTATGGCCACCTTTTCCTAATCATTTAAACACCTATTTATTATTAGATTTCGGGCATGCAAAGGCCGAGGCAGCAACCCTAGAAGATATAAAGTTGGTTCACATTGACTTCAAGAAACACGATCCACACAGGGTCGTGAGTAATCATTTGGCTAGTTGTGGCCTTAAAATATTTGAGCACGAGAATTTTCTTCATGATGATATTTTTCAAGGCGTGAAATCTTATGACGAGGTTTTGGCTCGAATACAAGCCCTATCGCCTGAAGAAAGGGCCGATGTTGTCATATTCCAAGAGCATAGGAGGAGTTGCCTTCCTCCAGTATTATGGGCTGAGAATCCAACGACTGTAGAGGTGCATAAAACAAAGGCTGAAGGCTCCAAAGATTCAGCACCCGACCAAGAAGAACAACAGGATAAATAAGAGAAAGTTGGGGGCCCGAAATAGGAAGCCAAGGCTTCCGATCCTCCAAGCGAGCCAACTTCGGTCATTACTCCCAGGAAATCTTCTAAACAGGTCGGCAATCCCATCACCTCCATTACCCCCCTACAGTCTGCAAATGAGATCCCCGACACAGGTTGGATTTTGGGTGAAAAATTGACACCTATATTAGTAGAAGAGCTACCTCTGAATGAATTATTCTTTGATAAGAACAGGAAAGTGGTTGTAAGACAAGAACTCTACCAAGAGGCAGGTGTTGTCTCTAAGAAATTTAAAATTTTAACTGATGGGAGAAATATGAAGAAAGAAGAATTCATGACGCAAATAACAGGAACATTGGGGAATTTCACCACGATGAACCAATATTCAGTCGGGAACCTAAAAGATCATCTAAAACGAAAAAATTGTTTGATCAAGACACTAGAGGCTAAACTAGCTACAGCAGAGGTTGTTGCTAAAGATCAGACAAGTGAGACTTTAGAGCAAGCAAGAATAGAAGATCAAAAATAAATCGAGTGACTTAAAGTCAATCTCGAACAACCACAGTTGATCGTTAAGACGAGTCAGACTCAGATAAGCCAGTAGGGAGAATTGATAGACCAGCTTTGGGCCAAACTAGAATTCGCTAAAAGCCAGGTAATCGATATCGGGATATTTCAATCCCAAGCAATAGAGATCAGAAAAACCTTATCGGTGGCGCAGCAGGGTCTGCTTGTTAAAGTAGAAACAATTCAAAGAAGCTTCCAACTGATTGATCAAATGTTGGAAAACCTCTCTCTTAAAGAAAGGGAAGCAAGAACAGCTCGGGTGGCATTCCAGGAGGCTATTACAGCAACAACGAGAAGGGAAACAAGTAGTAGTTCTAGTTTTCCCATCGCAGAGCAGACCAGGGGTAATACCTTGTTGAAAGAATGGGAGCGAAATATATCCAAAGGAAAACAACAAGCTATGAAGATAAGGAAATATTGCGAAGAAATTTTCAGTTGGTTAAGTGAGATTTGGTTGGGTTCCGATGGTGAAAGTGGCATGGAGATACTGGGTCAGATTAATACAGCTAAATATATGCTAAATATCAAGGAAAATGAAGAAAGAGAATTAGTTGAAATATCACAAATAACTCAAACAGACATAGTGCAAATAGACAAATGGCTAATTAAACCGAGTATACTGTTATGCTCTATCAATGCCAAAGATCAACAGGTGGAAGGAAAGCTGTCGCTATTGATGAAAGACTGCTATATTTTTGAGGAAAATAATCAAGCAGAGCCATTTAAGTTGATATGACAGCTGGTGGAGAAGTGCGTTATTAGCACGGAGCATGCAAAGAGGTAGGTTTCGGGTACCAAATGAGAATAGAGATAAAGAAACGAAACGTTTCGACTGCTTTGGTTGTAACCAAAAACCTCTGGAACTATTGAGATTCCAGCGCATAAAATTTTGTATAAATATACATTTTGAAGAAAGAAAAAAGGCTGGACCTTTTTGATTAATTGCAATAGAGACTGTCTCTTTTCAAGAATTAATACAAATCAATATGGAGATTCCTAATTCCGTCACTATTGTGTTATGATTTTGTTCTCTCTGTTATTTCATATTCATTCTTATTTCACTTATATACATCTAATGAAGGTTGCATTGCAATTTAGTAAAACTTCTACTGTAGTGATTAATATTTAGCTATCTATTGTTTATAGTTTTTCTTATGTCTCGTCTACTAGCAGGTACAAGACCCGTGAATCTTTAGGTTGTCATATTTTATGCTTCATTGAACCATTTCTTATCTTATTTTCTTCTTATGTTTACAGAGTGAGATTCTCTCTCGATAGGAGCCTTATTCTACAGACAACTTAATGTTTTTCCCATAATTCATACACCATTTATTTCAAATATAACGTAGTTACGGAAAAAGGCCTTTGGTTTGCATTTTGCTTTTAATATTGATTTCTAAAGTTCTCTTTTATAAAATCAAATTGATACAACATAAAAAAATTCGGATTTCTTTAAATTTTTTTGTTCCTCTATGACTGTTCCTGTTGTAAGACAACCCGATATTGAACCCGACTTGACAGATCAAACCCATATCGCTTTAAATCTCTTTAATAACATACTTAAAATGGATAACACCCGTGTAGAACTTGAACATTCATGGGCTACAATTGAAAGGGATATAAACATCCAGGAACAGTTGGAAGCCAGACGACGACAACCTAGAAATCAACCCTAGCTTCCTTTCTCGAAGGTATACCCTTCTCCCTTTTTACATCTTACTAAATTTTGGATGCCTAGACACTGTACTTTTTAAAGCCTTAAGTATAGACTCTAGAACAACATCTTTTTGGCACCACTGTCGGGGACAAAGTTACGAAACCTTTTCTCTGGGAAAAACGACATATTTTCAAGTTTCACCCTTTGATAGTGAACAAAGAGTGAGCACTTTCTAAAGACTTTTCTTATATTTCACTTGGTGACTCTATGTACAAGTAAGCTGGCATCCGGTAGAAGGAATTCCAGACAAAACCTAGAGAACAAGCAGACCACGCCCGTTTCAGATCCTCAAAAAATACTAAAAGCTAGAGGTTCTCTTAAGTCGACTACTGCAGTCTATCAGCTTAAACACCCGCATCCCAAGACCAAAAGTTCTTGTGAACCTTCAACTTCGCATAGTACACCTCCCGAAATCACTAATTCATTTTTATTCAACTCTGTGGTTAAAAGTGAAATCCTTCTGAAAACCTTTGTCGGACACAAAGGTAAAAACCCAGCAATAAATTTATTAGTAGTTGATATCCCGTCGACTCTCCTTTCATACTTCCCGACCTCACCAAGTCTCGAAGAGTATACTATATACTCAAATCTCACACCCACGGGATCCTGTGATTACGTCTCCTGTAAATCTGAAGAGCCAAGTCCTCGTGTCTCCATTCACTTGTATTCACTTCTCTCATCTCCCGAAGAAGCTAAGAATCCGTTTTTAGTCTTCCAGAACCCGTTATATAACACTCCCTATCCCCATAAGGTAATAACAATGGCGACCGCCGGAGGAGGATCAAGGTGCCAAGCGCCTCCCCCGCCCCCCAGAATTTTCACTAAAGTGGCTGCAAGATATACACCTTTAGTCCTACCCGTGCCTCTTCATGACCTTCCTGAAAATTATATAAAAAAATTACCAAAATTTACAGGGGAAGGGGACTTGACTGCGACCAAACATATAAATTTCTTCGATCAGTTCACTGATATTCTAGGTCTGGAACACAAAGATGTTTATTTGAGATTATTTGTTCAATCTTTTCAAGGATAGGTACGAACCTGGTTTCGAAGCCTACCTACAGGGTCTATCCTATCTTATGATGCCTTAGAAGATGCCTTACTTAGACAATGGGGTGAGAGAAAAGACCACTTATGTTATATAACTGAGTTCGGATCTTTAAAGAAAAGGAATTCAAAAACAATTATGGAATTTATCCAAAGATTTAATAAACTGTATAATAAGATCCCAGCTGAAGTCAAACCTTCCCAACCTGCAGCCAAAGTAACCTTCGCAGGATCTTTCGAACTCGACTTTGCCCTTCTCTTAAGAGAAAGGCGGGGGGACACCTTAACCAGAATGCAGGTTGATGCTATGGAAATTGAGTCTAACATGATGGCCTCTGGTAAGTTGAAAGCTAGGATAGAAACGGGGAACAGAGAAACCAAATGTTTTAGGGAACAAGCGGGACCTTCAGGATCTAATAGATCTACAGACGACAAAATGGATGATATGGATAGGGTAATTAAAGAATTTTCGAATAAGATTTCTATAATGGAGCTAGACCAATCCAAGAGTGATCCTTTCATTAAAAGAGAATTCAGAAGAAACCCCAACCCTCAAAATCAACAAAGGCAGGTTAAAAATGAAGATCAGAAAATCCAAACCCCTTTAAAAAATGAAACTTTTATAGGAGGAAATGACCTGGAAGATTTCAAGGGACTTGAAGAAGACGTGACAAATTTGGGCGACGACTGCATCTATCCCTATGTAACTAAAGAAGATTATGAGAGGTCGTTGAACACACCCCAACCGTCAAATGAAGAAGATGATATAAACAACAATGACTTCATTGTATGTCAAGAAATGTTTGATTCCATGACAGCTGGGGTCCAATTGAGGTATGACTTGAGGTCTAAAAACAAACCTACGTCGATTCCTCAACCGAAGAAAATTCTCCCTAGAGGTGAAATATATGTGCCTGCCCCGAAAGAGACTGAAACATCCAACAACAAAACAAAGGAGGGAGACTTGTTGAACCTCAAAACGAAGGAAGCTGAGACCCAAACTAGGGAAATCAAGACAACTGAGACACCCTCACTGGTAAGAAAGCTCATGAGTAATAAGTCAGCTTAGACAAATAAGTTAGAGAAGAAAGAGCTTGAGGTTTAAACCAGGGAAACAGACAAAGGTGGTAGTGGTTTTAGTGTCGAAAATGAAATAAATAAGATCAAAATACTGATTCCGCTAGTTGAATTAGCAAAAAACCCTGCATATCGAAAATAGATAACCTAGGTGATAGGTGGTTCGGATCAAGAAAATCAATCAGACGAAATAAATTTGGAATATGACAAGCCAAATATCATTTTTGGTCCACATTTCGAGGGTGCTAGAGACACCGTTTCTCCTTTCTATATCACCCTAAATGTGCATGATCGACTGCTGCATAACTGCATGCTAGATTCTGGAGCTTCACATAATGTAATTCTTAAAGATATTATGGATAGACTAGGCCTCGAGATCACCCGAACTTACGGAGATCTCTACTCTTTTGATTCAAGAAGAGTCAAGTGCTTAGGTATGATAAACGATTTAGTAGTCACCCTTGCACAGGTCCCAGTCAAAAGTGTTTGTATGGACGTAGTTATTGGTGATATACCCCCAAAATATGGATTACTGTTATCAAGGTCGTGGGGAGCCAAACTTGGGGGCTCCCTTCAGCTGGACATGACTTATGCCACAATTCTTGTATTTGGTGGGCAACTTACTAGGTTATACAGGGAAACGAGGTTAGCCTATACCGTGAGCGGTCCTCAAAATCCTAACAATTTTCCTGTTTACATTGTTGATCAAGATCTAGGAAATTATAGCAGAGGCCAAAGAATCGTTTTCACGTATCAAGAGGGTTATAAGAGAGGCACCTGTACTGGCAAGCCCCGACTATCTAAATGATTTTCTCATTTTCTCATTCGCTTCTGAGCACACTATTGCCGCGGTGCTCCTCCAGAAAAATGAGGAATTTTTTGAACAATCGATAGCCTTTTTCAGCAAAAGTCTGAGAGACGCGGAACTAAAATATGATATAATGGAAAAACAAGCATATGTTATGGTAAAGGCATTAAAGGCTTTTAGGAATTATGTATTTCATTCCAAGATAATCACATATGTACCTACTAACTCTGTAAAAGACATTTTAGTGTAGCCTGACATTTATGGCAGAAGGGGACGGTGGCTCGCAAAAATTTAAGAATTTGATCTGGAAATAAAGCCGACAAAGCTGATAAAGGGTCAAGGTTTGGCTAAACTCTTAGTTGAATCCAATTTCAAAGCCCTCGACATAAATAGCATATAGGGATGTAGAGAAGATGAAGATATGAATGATCTCTATGAGAAAACAAGTGAAGTCAGAATCGAAGAGAAGTTTACATCCTCTGACTGGTACAAAAACATAGTATCCTACCTACTGACTTTGAAGTGCCCAAGTGATTTATCTCCATCCAAATCCAGAATGCTAAAACTAAATGCAGTCAAATACTGTATATCTGAAGGTAAATTGTTTTGGAAGGACCCACTTGGCTTCTTGTTGGTTTTCTTGGTTGAATCTGAAACATGGAAGGTCATAAGCGAATTCCATGAAGGAGTGTGTGGGGGACATCACGCTTGGATAGCGATAGCTTATAAAATCCTGAGGGCAGGGTATTATTGGCCTAACATTTTCTTGAATGTAAATGCCAAAGTCAGGGCTTGGGACCTTTGCCAACTGTTCACAAGAAAGCATAAACTCCCAGCATTACCTTTAGTTCCAGTCAAAACAGAGGCTCCTTTTCAGCAATAGGGATTGGATTTTATAGGTGAAATTAACCCCCATTCCAGCGCTCAACACAAATGGATCCTAACCGCCATGGATTACTTTACTAAATGGGTAGAGGATATTCCTACCAGGAGGGCTACAGATTTCATGGTAATAGATTTCCTAGAAGAAAATATTTTATCTAGATTTGGTTACCCCCGAAAGATAGTAACAGATAATGCTCAGGCTTTTAAATCTATGGCTATGATCAGTTTTTGCCAAAAATACAATATTTTACTCGACCATTCTACGACATATTATCCCCAATGAAATGGACTGGCCGAGTCTTCGAACAAGAGTCTGATTAACATAATTAAGAAAATGTTGAACGAGAACAAGAGATCCTAGCATGTACATTTAAAATATGCACTATGGGCGAATTGAATTGGCACAAAAAAAATTAATCGGAATTTCTCCTTTCTGGATGGCATACGGGACTGATGTGGTATTACCTATAAACTTGGCACTTCCTGTAATGAAACTATGGCAAGATGAGAAAGAAGAACCAAACCACGTCACTTGAAGAATAAATCAGCTGAGCGAATTACAACAGCACAGGGTCAAAGTGGACAAAAGATTGCAAAAATATCAAGACGACATGAAAACGTTATTTGACTGTAAGACAAAAGACAGAGAGTTCCTTCCAGGTGATTTTGTCTTAATATGGGATGCTAGGAAGGAAGATTCGGTGAAACACGGTAAATTCAATCATATTTGGTATGGACCATTTAGAGTCGCAACTTCCGAAGGAAAAAATTCATTTTTATTAGAAAATCTGGATGGTAAAATCTTCAACACCACTGTCAACGAGCGTTATCTAAAACACTAAATGAAATAATTGGTTCTCCAAGGTTTTCCATTGTATATAACAGTTTGTATTTTCTTTCTATTTCATGATTCCCTTGAGGTAAGTTTTCAGTTTTTATTAATTAGGTCAATATAAATAGAGATACGTGGTTTTCAAATACATTTAACTCTTTTAAAGGACACTCTTTGTGTTTACAGGATTTCGGTTTGCAAACTAAACGAGCGAAGGGAGAAAACAGAAGGTCATGTATTGGAGATTTGCATTCGCCGAAAAAAGGTGACAGAAAAGGTTTTCGGTTATTTTAAAAATTGTAAGGTAAAGGTACGAACTCTTGAAAATTTTGTTCCTTAAGAAAGTAGAGATCTCCAAAACATCATAAAGATCTCATAAATCTAATGTTTTTACTTAATTGATTATTAAAAAGTACAGTTAATTGCTTTGGATCCTAATGATTTTAACTTAAAACACAGATAAGTGGTAGTTAAAACAAACAGAAAGTGAAGCATCTCTAGGGAAGGGTTTTCAAAAAAGCGATTTTAATTTTCGACCCCTGCCCCTCAGCATACAAACATTTATCCGTCACTTTTCTTTCGGTCTTCATATTTGTCTTATTAAAAATGCCAAATGTCTTTTTGGATTTATATACGTAGGGAGAAGAGGTTATGTTTTAACTTTGAAAGCTGTAAGTGTGTTTTGGAATGAAGGCTGGTCTTCACAACTCCTCGGTCTCTTACTAAACAAGTTATGCGTAGGTGGATCCTGACGTTTCAAGGTTTTTTAACAGTTTCGAAAGGTTAAGGCTTAGACGAAGGAAAACCCCTAGAAAAAAATTTCACCTTTTTCTCCCTATGGACCAAGGTGTTGTGAAAGTCATAAGAAGGTTGGCACTGAGTAATCAAAGTAAGTTGACAGACCTACATTGCAAAGTATTACACAGTTATCACCCCTCATCCAATCCGATTGCCCCCGCTTTGTATTCTAAAAAGAAAATTATAAGACAGATGATGAAAGGAAAGTCATATCTAATTGTACCTCTAGTCTAAAGAGACGATGAAAGGAAATTCATAAATGATTTCCCTCGTCTCATCATTTAAATGCATAAATACATTTCGAAGTGGTGAAAGGAAATTCAGCAAAAAGGGGGCAGATAACTTCACCGGGGTACTGAACAGGCCCACTGGAAGTGAAGCAATATTTGAGATATATGTAAGGCTCTTATACATGAATTTCACTTGGCTCTGGTACTCAACTTTCTCGAGACTGGATCCACTTCCTAAGTCTAGACGGGACTCTCCGATTAAAAAAATGCAATAAATTTCATTGGGTGTAAGCCAAAAACTGTAAGATCTGTTAGATTTCCTAGAACTGTTTTGATTTGTCTTAATGCAGACCTAAACTCAGTAAAGAGAAAGAGAAAGTTGTGAAAGGGACTGTAGTTGAGTGAGAAATATATTTGAGTATTGAAAAGCCTTACAACAGTGAAAGAAAAAAATCTTGTCTTCCCTCTGTTTATCTTTTGCCTAAAGCAAGTTTCACAGAAGTGAAATCAGTGACGCCATTTACCCAATACAGGCACATGGTCTACTGTTCTTCCTGCATCACAGGAAAATGGGATCCCTAGTTGGAGCCTATGTTGGAGTCGCCCTTTTCATTTGGTTCAAATCTATTTTTTTTAAATGTCGGTTCTTAAGTTCTTTTTCGCTTCGTGACATTCACCTACTGAAAATCTCAGGAGTCTTGACATGCGAAATAGAGGGGGATGTGATGTTTCATAAGTTACCACTTTTTATCATTAAATGAAGGTTGTTTCTTTTTGTACCTCAGAATATCGCTCTTCGGGAGTTACAAGTCACAAGATTTACAATCCCTGATGTACGAGGTCGCGAAAAGTTTTAAAAGATTACCTCAGGTGAAAGCTAAGAGTGAGACCATGTAAACCCCAGTTAAGTGTTGTCGGGGTTTCGTGTCTCGGCATTCACTCTCTCCTAAAACATTACCGCTAAAACTCTGAAAGACAAAGCCATGAAACTTTTACCTAAGTAACCCAGGTTAGAGTCAGGGTTGATTAGTTTTGACCATGATTTAAGTTTCTCGGGATTTCGCGACTCGGCATACATTCCTCCCAGAAACTATACCTTCAAAGTCCTGAGTCATGAAGTCGCGATATAAATTAAATCATAATCAGTTAAAACACTTAATCCTAGTTATGTCCTTGCTTAATTAAATCTAATCATCACAATCTCGAGTTTTAGAGGCTCGAAAGGTTAGAATTAAAAGTCCCAACATGGCGATCGCCGAAATGTTGATTTAAATCCTGATTAAGGAAGCCAAGCCAACATAATCAATGTTTAATGAAAATGATAATAATGCATAGTTTACGAGGTAATTTCAAATGTTCCTTGCGCCAGCTTGTGCCACGAACCGTTGAATTTTATGGCATTAATTTGGAAATAAGGCGAAACGGAAAAGTAAGGATATGGTTTTTATTGCCAAAATCTCTATCTAAATATGATTGGACCATTCTGTTCATAAGGACATCGATATGTTAAATGGTCGAAGATATAGCTCTTTTGCTTCCTACTTTATTCATAAAGTTCATTTCTATCCATCGGGCCACACAGAGAAGTTTTTCTCAGTAATCTAACTTCTATATGTATACACATTTTTATTGCAGAAGAGCTAAGTTACAATCCCCTGTCATGGCCCCACAAAAAGCATCCAAGGCAAGTGATGAGATTTCAGAACAAGGTTCTGATAATGTTTCGGATACTTCACCTCGAAGCATTGATTCCGTACGAACCTGGTCATACGTCTCATAGGTTTTGCAATTAGAGTTGGTGAACTGTTCGGACGATTCCAGTGACAACGCGAAAGATGACATGACTACCAAATACAAGATCATCATCTAGGGAGAGATGCACAAAGTAGCGGCCAGGCCACGCCTTCTACCTTGCAATGACATGATCCAATGGGTGCTAGATCATGTAGACATCCCTACCAGAACCATCATCAGTGAGCAGAAGGTCACTATTGGGACCTTTAGACCAGAAAACTTACAGACAATGTACAAATTACCACCCACATCGGACTTCACATACAATGTAGAGTTTCTAGAGGGTTTTAAATAGAAGGAATGCGAGAAATACGCAAAAATTTTATCTGATTTGATCAAGGATTAGGTCACACACCTAGCGAAGTTCAGGGTAGACAACAATGGAATTTATTCCATATCTTCTTTGGAACCACAGTTCAAATACGTAGCGATGATGACCTATAGATTGTACAGGAGGGAAGACACCACGCATTTTTTCCTCCCATGGGTGCCTTTGATGTACACATTAGCAGAAGTCTCTTCTTTTGACTGGGCCAAAATGTTATCAGATAGTCTGACCAGTGGGATTACAGAATATTGGACGCAGAAAGCAAGTGGGAAAGCTGTTTCATTTTTTATGTTTGCATACCTCATGGATGTAGTATGTTCCATGATGCCTTTTCCCTTGATGAATTGGAGTTGGGCTCCATCGGATGCTAAGCCAGTCCATGTATACCATTCTAAGCTTTGGGAGGACAAGGCTTTGGATTTCGTATATGAAATATTCAACTGGGTAATGGTACCGATGCATGTTGCCATCTTCGGTAATCCGCCACCCAGGATATCGGATAGCACCACAACAAATTTAATCAGAGTGGTCGATTGGTACATGAAGAAAGAATTTTCATACTTCAGGGTTTTCAGCGCTTCCGTCCCTCTGCATGCTTTACCCTTACTTATACCCGATAGGCTGGCTTGTCGTGAGATCGCCAGGAAAACCGTAATTGGTGGTATAAGTAAAGAACTGAAAGGGTTTTCAAAAAAGGTATGGCCACCTTTTCCTATTCATTTAAACACCTCTTCATTATTAGACTTTGGGCATGCAAAGGCTGAGGCAGCAGCCCTAGAATATATAAAGTTGGTTCACATGGAATTCAAGAAACACGATCCACACAGGGTCGTGAGTAATCATTTGGCCAGTTGTGGCATTAAAATATTTGAGCACGAGAATTCACTTCATGATGATATTTTTCGAGGCGCGAAATCTTATGACGAGGTTTTGGCTTGAATACAAGCCCTGTCACCCGAAGAGAGGGCCGATGTTGTCAGATTCCAAGAGCATAGGCGAAGTTTCCTTCCTCCATTATTACGGGGTGAGAATCCAACGACCGTAGAGGTGCAGAAAACAAAGGCCGAAGGCTCCAAAGATTTTGCACTCGACCAAGAAGAACAACAGGATAAAGAAGATCAAGATGGGGGCCCAAAATAGGAAGCTAAGGCTTCTGATCCTCCAAGCGAGCCAAATTCGGTCATTACTCTCGGGAAATATTCTAAACAAGTGGGCAATCCCATCGCCTCCATTACCCCCCTACAGTTTGCAAAGGAGATCCCGGATGCAGGTTGGATTTTGGGTGAAAAATTGACACCTATATCAATAGAAGAGCTACGTGTGAATGAATTCTTCTTCGATAAGAAGAGGAAAGTGGTTGTGATACAAGAACTCTACCAAGAGGCAGGTGTTGTCTCTAAGAAATTTAAAATTTTAACTAATGGGAGAAATATGAAGAAAGAAGAATTTGCGATGCAAATAGAAGGAACATTTGGGGATTTCACCACGGCGAACCAATATTCATTCGGGACCCTAAAAGATTAGCTAAAACAAAAAATTCATTTGATCAAGACGCTAGAGGCTAAACTAGCTACAACAGAGGCTGCTACTAAAGATCAGGCAAGTGCGACTTTAGAGCAAGCAAGAATATAAGATCAAAAATAAATTGAGCAGCTTAAAGTCGATCTTGAACAGACACAGTTGATGGTTCAGACGAGTCAGACTCAGATAAGCCAATAGGGAGAAATGATAGACCAGCTTCGGGCCAAACTAGAATTCACTAAAAGCCAGGTAATCGATATCGGGATATTTCAATCCCAAGAAATAGAGATCAGAAAAAGGTTATCGGCGGTTATCGAGGGCGCAACAGGGCCTGCTTGTTAAAGTATAAACAATTCAAAGCAGCTTCCATCTAATTGATCATATGTTGGAAAACCTCTCTCTTAAAGAAAGGGAAGATGAAACAGCTTGGGTGGCATTCCAGGAGGCTATTATAGCCACAACGAGAAGGGAAACAAGCAATAGTTCTAGTTTTCCCATCGCAGAGTAGACCATGGGTAATATCTTGTTGAAAGAATGGGAGCGAAATATATCCGAAGGCAAACAACAAGATATGAAGCTAAGGCAATATTGTGAAGAAATTTTCAGTTTGTTAAGTGAGATTTGGTTGGGTTTCGATTGTGAAAGTGGCATGGAGATACTGGGTCAGATCAATACAACTAAATATATGCTAAATATCAAGGAAAATGAAGAAAGAGAATTAGCTGAAATATCACAAATAACTCAAACAGACATAGTGCAAATAGACAAATGGCTAATTAAACCGAGTATACTGTTATGCTCTATCAATGCCAAAGATCAACAGGTGGAAGGAAGGTTGTCGCTATTGATGAAAGACTGCTATATTTTTGAGGCAAATAATCAAGCAGAGCCATCTAAGTTGATATCAGAGCTGGTGGAGAAGTGCGTTATTTGCATGGAGCATGTGAAGAGGCAAGTTTCGGGTACCAAATGAGAACAAAGGTAAAGAAACGAAACATTTCGACTCCTTTGATTGTAACTGAAAACCTCTGGAACTATTGAGATTCAAGCGCATAAAAATTTGTATAAATATACATTTTGAAGAAAGGAAAAAGGCTAGACCTTTTTGATTAATTGTAATAGAGACTGTCTCTTTTCGAGAATTAATACAAAGAAATCTGGAGATTCCTAATTCCGTCACTACTGTGTTATGAGTTTGTTCTCTCTGTTATTTCATATTCATTATTATTTCACTTATATACATCTGATGAAGGTTTCATTGCAATTTAGTAAAACTTCTAC
>JASDQU010508823.1:8980-24270 GCA_032191745.1 Picea mariana | reverse complement strand
TTTTTTGCATTCTGCTTTTAATATTGATTTCTAAAGTTATCTTTTATAAAATCAAATTGATATAGCATAAAAACTTTCGGATTTCTTTAAATTTTTTTGTTCTCTATGACTGTTCCTGTTGTAAGACAACCCAATATTGAACCCAGCCTGATAGATCAAACCCATATCACTTTAAATCTCTTTGATACCATACTTAAAACGGCTAACACCCGGGTAGAAATTGAATGTTCATGGGTTGCAATTGAAAGGGATATAAACATCTAGGAATAGTTGGAAGCCAAACGATGACAACCTAGAAATGAACCCTAGCTTCCTTTCCCGAAGGTATACCCTCCTCCCTTTTTACATCTTACTGAATTTTGGATGCCTAGACACTGTACTTTTTAAAGCCTTAAGTACAAACTCTGGAACAACATATTTTTGGCGCCGCTGCCGGGGACGAAGTTACGAAACCGTTTCCCTGGGAAGAACGACATATTTTCAAGTTTCACCCTTTGATAGTGAACAAAGAGTGAGCACTTTCTAAAGGATTTTCTTATTTTTCACTTGGCGACTCTATGTATAAGTAAGTTGGCATCCGGTTGAAGGAATACCAGACAAAACCCATAGAAAAAGCAGACCACGCTTGTTTTAGATCCCGAAAAAATACTAAAATCTAGAGGTTCTCTTAAGCCGACTACTGCAGTCTATCATCTTAAACACCTGCAACCCAAGACCAAAAGTTCTTGTGAACCTTCAACTTCACATAGTCCACCTCCCGAAACCACTAATTCATTTTTATTCAGCTTTGTGGTTAAAAGTGAAATCCTTCTGAAAACCTCTGTAGGACACAAAGGTAAAAACCCAGCAGTAAATTTATCAGCAGTTGATATCTCGCTGACTCTCCTTTTAGAATTCTCGACCTCACCAAGTATCGAAGAGTATACTATATACTCAAATCTCACACCTGCGGGATCCCCTGATTACGTCTCCTGCAAATCCAGAGAGCCAAGTCCTCGTGTCTCCATTCACTTGTCTTCGCTTCTCTCATCTCCCGAAGAAGCTAAGAATCTATTTTTAGTCTTCTAGAACCGGCTATATAACACACCCTATCCCCGTCAGGTAATACCAATGGCGGCCGTTGGAGGAGGAGCAGTGGGCCAAGCACCTCCCCCGCCCCCCATAGTTTTCACTAAAGTGGCTATGAGATACGCACCTTTATTCCTACTCGCGCCTCTTCATGACCTTCCTGAAAATTATATAAAAAGTTTACCAAAATTTACAGGGGAAGGGGACTTGACCATGGCCAAACATATAAACTTCTTCGATTAGTTCGTTGATATTCTAGGTCTGGAACACAAAGACGTTTATTCGAGATTATTTGTTCAAACTTTTGAAGGATATGTACGAACCTGATTTCGAAGCCTACCCGCAGGGTCTGTCCTATTTTACGTTGCCTTAGAAGATGCCTTTCTTTGACAATGGGGTGAGAGAAAAGACCACTTATATTATCTAACCAAGTCCGTATATTTAAAGAAAAGGAATTCAGAAATAGTTATGGAATTTATCCAAAGATTTAATAAACTGTATAATAAGATCCCAGTCAAAGTCAAACCTTCCCAACCTACAGCCAAAGTAACCTTCGCAGAAGCTTTTGCACTCGACTTCACCCTTCTCTTAAGAGAAAGGCGGGGGGCTACCTTAACCCGAATGTAGGATGATGTTGTGGAAATTGAGTCTAACATGATGACCTCTGGTAAGTTTTAAGCTAGGATAGAAACAGGGAACAGAGAAACCATATGTTTTAGGGAACAAGCGGGACCTTCAAGATCGAATAGATCTACAGATGACAAAATGGATGATATGGATAGGGTAATTAAAGAATTGTCGAATAAGATTTCCAAAATGGAGCTAGACCAATACAAGAGTGATCCTTTCATTAAAAGAGAATTTAGAAGAAACCCCAACCCTCAAAATCAACAAAGGCAGGTTAAAAATGAAGATCAGAAAATCCAAACCCCTTTAAAAAATGAAAATTTTATAGGAGGAAATGACCTGGAAGATTCTGAGGGACTTGAAGAAGACGTGAAAAATTTGGGTGACGGCTGCATCCATCCCTATGTAACTAAATAAGATTATGAGAGGTCGTTGAACACACCCAAACCGTCAAATGAAGAAGATGATATAAACAACAATGACTTCACTGTATGTCAAGAAATGTTTGATTCCATGACAGTTGGGGTCCAATTGAGGTATGACTTGAGGTCTAAAAAAAAACCTACGTCGATTCCTCAATCGAAGAAAATTCTCCCTAGAGGTGAAATATATGTGCCTGCCCCGAAAGAGACTGAAACATCCAACAACAAAACAAAGGAGGCAGACTCGTTGAACCTCAAAATGAAGGAAGCTGAGACCCAAACTAGGGAAATCAAGACAGCTGGGACACCCTCACTGGTAAGAAAGCTCATGAGTAATAAGTCAGCTCAGAAAAATAAGTTAGAGAAGAAAGAGCTCAAGGTTTTAACCAAGGAAACAGACAAAGGTGGTGGTGGTTTTAGTGTCGAAAATGAAATAAATAGGATCAAAATACTGATTCCGTTGGTTGAATTAGCAAAAAACCCTGCATATCGAAAACAAATAACCAAGGTGATAGGTGGTTCGGATCAAGAAAGTCAATTAGACGAAATAAATTTCGAAGATGACAAGCCAAATATCACTTTCGGTCCACATTTCGAGGGCGCCAGAGACACCGTTTCCCCTTTCTATATCACCCTAAATGTGCATGATCGACTGTTGTATAAATGCATGCTAGATTATGGAGCTTCACATAATGTGATGCCCAAAGCTATTATGGATAGACTAGGCCTCGAGATCACCCTACCTTATGGATATCTCTACTCTTTTGATTCAAGAAGAATCAAGTGCTTAGGTATGATAAAATATTTAGTAGTCACCCTTGCACAGGTCCCAGTCAAAAGTGTTCTGAGGAACGTAGTTATTGTTGATATCCCCCCAAAATATGGATTACTATTATCAAGGTCGTCGAGATCCAAACTTGGGGGATCCCTTCAGTTGGACATGACTTATGCCACAATTCCTGTATTTGGTGGAAAACTTACTAGGTTATACAGGGAAACGGGGTTAGCCTATACTGTGAGCGATCCTTAGAATCCTAACAATTTTCCTATTTACATTGCTGATCAAGATCTAGGAAATTGTATTTTGTCTTTTGATGATGGAATAGATAGTTGCACAGAAGAAAACTACATAGACGAGAAATATTATGAAAATATGCATAGTAAAGGGATCTGGAAAATGTTTTTTGACGGTGCTCTGTAATGTGAAGGAGCCGGTGCAGGAGTACTTTTTGTGGCACCTGAAAATAGGTTTGTCGTCCCTTTTTCTTACAGGCTTCAATGGGATATAGACTACACTAACAATGTATGTGAACATGAAGCCTTATTATTAGGATTGGAAGCTGCCAAGAAAATGAACATAAAGAACCTGGAAGTATATGGAGACGTCGAGTTGATAGTCAAACAGATAAATTGACAATACCAAGCCAAACACCCGAGATTGAGAGCGTATAGAAATTGTGCCTGGATCTAATGGAAAATTTCTTCTCATCTGTAAATATCCACTTCATACCACATGCCAAAAATTTTCTAGTCGATTCGTTAGCCAAGGCAGCCTCAACTTTCTCTCCCCCCATAGCTTTTAAATTAAAATACCATATAGAGGTAAGGCACAGACCATCCATCCTGAACAACATACAACACTGGCATATTTTTGAAGATGACGAACAAATCAGAAAGTTCCTTGAAGCAGTGGGTGACTTTTCTGAAACTCACATCGATCAAGAGAATCAAAATGATCACATATGGATAATGAAAGAGGGAGAAGACCCTCAAGAGTTCCAAGAAAAAATTTCCAACCATCGCATGTTAGTTTTAAAAAATAATCAGATTCCAAAAGGACTAATCCGCCTGGAGAGACTTTTCGATCAAAATGACATGCCTTTAAAATATACTCTTCAACCCCAACCAGAAGAGGTCGAAGATTGCGATATAGGGACAAAAGAAGAACCCAAGATGGTGAAAATATTAAAGTATCTTCCTCCTGAGGTGAAAAATAAGTATAAAGATTTTCTTGCACGATATAAAGANCCTAAATGGTTTGATACCAAGCTTCAGAGGTATCTTGTGTTCAATCGCAGTAGTTTTGAACACAAGATACCTCTGAAGCTTGGTATCAAACCATTTAGGAAAAATCTTAGACAAATCAACCCTATCTTATTACTCGTAGTCGAAAGAGAAGTCAATAAGATTTTAGACACGAAAATAATAGTACCACTGAGATAGTCCGATTGGGTGGCAAACCTGTTCCTGGTTAGAAAAAAGAGTGTAGAGATTAGACTGTGTGTTGATTTCAGAAATTTGAATAAATCTTCCCTAAAAGACAACTATCCTTTACCTAAAATGGATCACGTCTTAGAAAAGGTAGTCGGAGAAAATAGGATGTCTATGATCGACGGTTTCTCTGGGTACAATCAAATTGCTGTAAACGAACAAGATAAAGAAAAAACAGTTTCACTACACCCTGGGGTACATTCATGTATGATAAAACGCCTTTTGGTCTAATGAATGCAGGTGTCACTTTCCAGTGTGCTATGGATATCGCTTTCATCGACGAAAGAGACAAGTTTGTAGTTATCTACCTCGATGATCTAACTATTTTTTCTAAGTCTAACTAAGACCATTTAATACATATCAAACAGACTTTCAAAAAATGTCCCAAGTTCAGTCTGTCTTTAAACCCTAAAAATTCTCACTTTTCCATGTGAGAAGGTAAACTCCTGGGCCATATTGTGTCTCGAGACAGAATTAAAATTGATCCCAGCAGGGTTCAAGCTATAGACACAATAAATATTCCTAGAAATGTAAAGGAAATCCAGTCATTCTTAGGAAAGATAAAAATTTTTAGAAGGTTTATCCCAAACTTCGCTGAAATTGTGAAATTAATCATAGGTATGTTAAAGAAAAACAGCGAGGTAAAATGGACAGTAGAGGCCAAAGAATCATTTGCACGTATCAAGAGGGTTATAAGCGAGGCACCTGTACTGGCAAGCCCCGACTATCTAAATGATTTTCTCATTTTCTCATTTTCTTCCGAGCACACTATTGCCGCGGTGCTCCTCCAGAAAAATGATTAAGGTTTCGAACAACCGATAGCCTTTTTTAGCAAAAGTCTCAGAGACGCAGAACTAAAATACGATATAATGGAAAAACAAACATATGCTATGGTAAAGGCATTAAAGGCTTTTAGGACTTATGTATTTCATTCCAAGAAATCATGTATGAACCTCCTAGCTCTGTAAAAGACATTTTAGTGCAACCTGATAGTGATGGTAGAAGGGGACGATGGCTCGCAAAAAATCAAGAATTTGATCTGGAAATAAAGTTGACGAAGCTGATAAAGGGTCAAGGTTTGGCTAAACTCTTAGCTGAATCCAATTTCAAAGCCCTTGACATAAATAACATACAGGGATGTGGAGAAGATGAAGATATGAACGAGCTCTACGAGAAAACAAGTGAAGTCAGAAAAAAAGATAAGTTTACATCCTCGTACTGGTACAAAAACATAGTATCCTACCTACTGACTTTGAAGTGCCCAAGTGATTTATCTCCATCCAAAGCCAGAACGCTAAAACTACATGCGGTCAAATACTGTATATCTGAAGATAAATTGTTTTGGAAGGACCCACTTGGCTTCCTGTTGGTTTTTTTGGTTGAATTTGAAACAGGGAAGGTCATAAGCGAATTCCATGAAGGAGTGTGTGGGGGACATCACACTTGGAGAGCGACAGCTTATAAAATCCTAAGGGCAGGGTATTATTGGCCTAAACTTTTCTCAGATGTAAATGCCAAAGTCAGGGCTTGCGACCCTTGCCAATTGTTTGCAGGCAAGCATAAAATCCCAACATTACCTTTATTTCCAGTCAAAACAGAGGCTCCTTTTCAGCAGTGGGGACTGGATTTTATAGGTGAAATTAACCCCCATTCCAGCACTCAACACAAACGGATCCTAACCACGACAGATTAATTTACTAAATGGGTAGAGGCTATTCCTACCAGGAGGGCTACAAATTCAATGGTAATAGATTTCCTAGAAGAAAATATTTTTTCTAGATTCGCTTGCCCCCGAAAGATAGTAATAGATAATGCTCAAGCTTTCCAATCTATGACTATGATCAGTTTTTGCCAAAAATACAATATTGTACTCATACATTCTATGACATATTGTCCCCAAGGAAATGGACTGGCCGAGTCCTCGAACAAGATTTTGATCAACATAATTAAGAAAGTGTTGAACAAGAACAAGAGATCCTGGCATGTACATTTAAAATACGCACTATGGGAAAATCGGATTGGCACAAAAAAATTAATGGCATTTCTCCTTTCCAGATGGTATACGGGACTGACGTGGTATTACCTATAAACTTGGCACTTCCCGTAATGAAACTATGGCAAGATGAGAAAGAAGAACCAAACCACGTCACAAGGAGAATAAATCAGCTGATCGAATTACAACAACACAGGGTCGAAGTGGATGAAAGATTGCAAAAATATCAAGACGACATGAAAACGCTATTTGACTGTAAGACAAAAGACAGAGAGTTCCTTCCAGGTGATTTGGTCTTAATATGGGATGCTAGGAAGGAAGATTCTATGAAACAGGGTAAATTCAATCATATTTGGTATGGACCATTTAGATTCGCAACTTCCGAAGGAAAAAATTCATTTTTATTAGAAAATCTGGATGGTAAAATCTTCAACGCCCCTGTCAATGGGCATTATCTAAAACACTACATGAAATAATTGGTTCTTCAAGGTTTTCCATTGTATATACCAGTTTGTATTTGCTTTCTATTTCATGATTCCCTTGAGGTAAGTTTTCAATTTTTATCAATTAGGTCAATATAAATAGAGATATGCGTTTTTCAAATACATTTAACTCTTTTAAAGGACACTCTTTGTGTTTACATGATTTCAGTTTGCAAACTAAACGAACAAAGGGAGAAAACAGAAGGTCGTGTATTGGAGAATTGCATTCACCGAAAACAGGTGACAGAAAAGGTTTTCAGTTATTTTAAAAATGGTAAGGTAAAGGTACGAACTCTTGAAAATTATGTTCCTTAAGAAAGCAGAGATCTCCAAAACATCATAAAGGTCCCATAAATATAATGTTTTTACTTAATTGATTATTAAAAAGTACAGTTACTTGCTTTGGATCCTAATGATTTTAACTTAAAACACAGATAGGTGGTAGTTAAAACAAACAGAAAGTGAAGCATCTCTGGGGAAGGGTTTTCAAAAAAAGCGGTTTTAATTTTCGACCCCTACCCCTTAGCATACAAACATCTATCTGTCACTTTTCTTTCATTCTTCAGATTTGTCTTCTTAAAAATGCCAAATGTATTTTCGGATTTATATACGTAGGGAGAAGAGACTATGTTTTAACTTTGAAATTTGTAAGCGTGTTTTGGAAAGAAGGCTAGTCTTAACAACTCCTCGGTCTCTTACTAAACAAGTTATGCGTAGGTGGATCCTGATGTTTCTAGGTTTTTTTACAGTTTCTAAGGGTTAAGGCTTACTCGAAGGAAAACCCCTAGAAAAATGTTTCCCCTTTTTCTCCCTGTGGACCAAGGTGTTTTGAAAGTCATAAGAAGGTTGGCACCGAGTAATCAAAGTAAGTTGACAGACCTACATTGCAAAATATTATGCAGATATCACCCCTCAACCAATCTGATTGCCCCCACTTCATATTCTAAAAAGAAAATTATAAGACAGATGATGAAAGGAAAGTCATATCTAATTGTACATCTAGTCTAAAGAGACAATGAAAGGAAATTCAGAAACGATTTCCCTCATCTCAGCATTTAAATGCATAAATACATTTCGAAGTGGTGAAAGGAAATTCAGCAAAAAAGGGGCAGATAACTTCACCGGGGTACTGAACAGGCCCGCTGGTAGTGAAGCAATATCTGAGATATCTGTAAGGCTCTTATACATGAATTTCACTCGGCTCTGGTAATCAACTTTCTCGAGACTGGATCCACTTCCTAAGTCCAGATGGGACTCCCCGATTAAAAAAATGTAATAAATTCCGTTGGGTGTAAGCCAAAAACTGCAAGATCTGTTAGATTTCCTAGAACTGTTTTGATTTGTCTTATTGTAGACCTAAACTCAGTAAAGAGAAAGAGAAAGTTGTGAACGGGACTGTAGCTGAGTGAGAAATATATTTGAGTATTGAAAATCCTTACAGCAGTGAAAGACAAAAATATTTTCTTCCCTCTGTTTATCTTTTCCCTAAAGAAAGTTTCACAGAAGTGAAATCAGTGACTACATTTACCCAATACAGGCACATGGTCTATTGTTCTTCCTGCCTCATAGGAAAACAATATCCCTAGTTGGAGCCTATGTTGGAGCTACCTTTTTCATTTGGTTCAAATCTATTTTTTTTAAATGTCGGTTCTTAAGTTCTTTTTCACTTCGTGACATTCACCTAATGAAAATCTCAGTAGTCTCGACATGTGAAATAGCGGGGGATATGATGTTTCATAAGTTACCACTTTTTATCGTTAAACGAAGGTTGTTTCATTTTTTACCTCAGAATATTGCTCTTTGGGAGTTACAAGTCACAAGATTTACAACCCCCGATGTGCGAGGTCGCGAAAAGTTTTAAAAGCTTACCTTAGGTGAAAGCTAAGAGTGAGACCATGTAAACCCCAGTCAAGTGTTGTCGAGGCTTCATGTCTCAGCATTCACTCTCTCCTAAAACATTACTGCTAAAACTCCGAAAGATGAAGCCATGAAACTTTTACCTAAGTAACCCAGGTTAGAGTCAGGGTTGATTAGTTTTGACCATGATTTAAGTTTCTTGGGATTTCGCGACTCAGCATACATTCCTCCCAAAAACTATACCTTCGAAGTCCCAAGTCACAAATTCACGATATAAATGAAAGCATAATCAATTAAAACACTTAATCCTAGTTATGTCCTTGTTTAATTAAATCTAATCATTGCAATCTCGGGTTTTAGAGGCTCAAAAGGTTAGAGTTAAAAGTCTCGATATGGCAATTGCCGAAATGTTGATTTAAATCCTGATTAAGGAAGCCAAGCTAGCATAATCAATGTTTAATGCAAATAATAATAATGCACAGTTTACTAGGTAATTTCAAATGTTCCTTGTGCCAGCTTGTGCCACGAACCATCAAATTTTATGGCATTAATTTGGAAATAAGGCGAAACGACAAAGTAAGGATATGGTTTTTATTGCCAAAATATCTATCTAAATATGATTGGACCGTTCTATTCGTAAGGACATCGATATGTTAAATGGTCGAAGATATAGATCTTTTGCTTCCTATTTTATTCATAAATTTCATTTCTATCCCGCGGGCCGCACAAAGAAGTTTTTCTCAGTAAGCTAACTTCTATATGTATACGCATTTTTATTACAAAAGAGATAAGTTACAATCCCCTGTCATGGCCCCGCGAAAAGCATCCAAGGCAAGCGCTGAGGTTTTAGGACAAGGTTCTGATAATGTTTTAGGTACTTCACCTCGAAGCGTTGATTCCATACAAACCTGGTCATATGTCTCAGAGGTTTTGCAATCAGAGTTGGTGAACTATTCGAACGATTCCAGTGACAACGAGAAAGACGACATGACTACCAAATACAATATCGTCGGCCAGGCAGAGATGCACAAAGTAGCGGCCTGGCCATGCCTTCTGCCTTACTATGACATGATCCGATGGGCGCTAGATCATGTAGATATCCCTACCAGAACCATCATCAGCGAGAAGAAGGTCACTGTTGTGACCTTTAGACCAGAAAACTTACAGACGATGTACAAGTTACCACCCACGTCGGACTTCACATATAATGCAGAGTTTCTAGAGGGTTTTAAACAGAAGGAATGCGAGCAATACACAAAAATTTTATCTGATTTGATCAAGGATTGGGTCTCACACCCAGCGAAGTTCAAGGCAGACAACAATGGAATTTATTCCATACCTTCTTTGGAACCACAGTTCAAATACGTAGCGATGATGACCTGTAGATTGTACAAGAGGGAAGACACCATGCATTTTTTCCTCCCATGGGTGCCTTTGATGTACACAGTAGTAGAAGGCTCTTCTTTTGATAGGGCCAAAATTTTATCAGATAGTTTGACCAGTGGGATTACAGAATATTGGACGCAAAAAGCGAGTAGGAAAGCTGCTTCATTTTTTATGTCTGCATACCTCATGGACACAGTATGTTCCATGACGTCTTTTCCCTTAATGAATTGGAATTGGGCTCCATCAGATGCTGAGCCAGTCCATGTATACCATTCTAATCTTTGGGAGGACAAGGCTTTGGATTTCATATACGAAATCTTCGACTGGGTAATGGTACCGGTGCATGTTGTCATCTTCGGTAATCTGCCACCTAGGATATCAGACAACACCACGACAAATTTAAGCAGAGTGGTCGATTGGTACATGGAGAAAGAATTTTCATACTTCAGGGTTTTCGGTGCTTCCGTCCCTCCGCATGCTTTACCCTTACTTATACCCGACAGGCTAGCTTGTTGTGAGATCACCAAACAAACCGTAATTGGCAATATAAGTAAAGAAATGAAAGGGTTTTCAAAAAAGGGATGGCCACCTTTTTCTATTCATTTAAACACCTATTCATTATTAGACTTTGGGCATGCAAAGTCCAAGGCAACAACCCTAGAATATATAAATTTGGTTCACATAAAATTCAAGAAACACGATCCACACAGGGTCATGAGTAATCATTTGGCCAGCTGCGGCCTTAAAAGATTTGAGCATGAGAATTCGCTTCATGATGATATTTTTCGAGGCACAAAATATTTTAACGAGGTTTTGGCTCAAATACAAGCCCTGTCACCCGAAGAGAGGGCCGATGTTGTCAGATTCCAAGAGAATAGGCGGAGTTTCCTTCCTCCAGTATTACGGGGTGAGAATCCAATGACCATAGAGGTGCAGAAAACAAAGGCCGAAGGCTCCAAAGATTCAACACCGAGCCAAGAAGAACAACAGGATAAAGAAGAGCAAGGTGGGGGCCCGAAATAGGAAGTCGAGGCTTCTGATCCTCCAAGCGAGCCAACTTCAGTCATTACTCTCAGGAAATCTTCTAAACAGGTGGGAAATCCCATCGCCTCCATTACCCCCCTACAGTCTGCAAAGGAGATCACGGATGCACGTTGGATTTTGGGTGAAAAATTGACACCTATATCAATAGAAGAGCTACCTCCGAATGAATTCTTCTTCGATAAGAAGAGGAAAGTGGTTGTGAGACAAGAACTCTACCAAGAGGCAGGTGTTGTCTCTAAGAAATTTAAAATTTTAACTAGTGGGAGAAATATGAAGAAAGAAGAATTTGCGACGCAAATAGCAGGAACATTGGGGGCTTTCACAACGGCAAACCAATATTCAGTCGAGACCCTAAAAGATCATCTAAAACAAAAAAATCATTTGATCGAGACGCTAGAGGTTAAACTAGCTACAACAGAGGTTGTTGCTAAAGATCAGGCAAGTGAAACTTTAGAGCAAGCAAGAATAGAAGATCAAAAAGAAATCGAGCGGCTTAAAGTTGATCTCGAACAGACATAGTTGATGGTTCAGACGAGTCAGATTTAGATAAGCCAGCAGGGAGAATTGATAGACCAGCTTCGGGCCAAACTAGAATTCGTTGAAAGCCAGGTAATCAATATCAAGATATTTCAATCCCAAGAAATAGAGATCAGAAAAAGGTTATCGACGGCGCAGCAGGTTCTGCTTGTTAAAGTAGAAACAATTCAAAGCAGTTTCCAACTCATTGATCAAATGTTTGAAAACCTCTCTCTTAAAGAAAGGGAAGCCGGAACAGCTCAGGTGGCGTTCTAGGAGGCTATTATATCCCCAACGAGAAGGGAAACAAGCAGTGGTTCTAGTTTTCCCATCGTAGAGTAGACCAGGGGTAATATATTGTTGAAAGAATGGGAGCAAAATATATCCTAAGGCAAACAACAAGCTATGAAGCTAAGGAAATCTTGCGAAGAAATATTCGGTTTGTTAAGTGAGATTTGGTTGGGTTCCGATGGTGAAAGTGGCATGGAGATACTGGGCCATATCAATACAACTAAATATATGCTAAATATCAAGGAAAATGAAGAAAGAGAATTAGCCGAAATATCACAAATAACTGAAACAGACATAGTGCAAATAGACAAATGGCTAATTAAACCGAGTATACTATTATTCTCTATCAATGCCAAAGATCAACAGGTGGAAGGAAAGCTGCCACTATTGATGAAAGACTGCTATATTTTTTAGGCAAATAATCAAGCAGAGCCATCTAAGTTGATATCAGAGCTGGTGGAGAAGTACGTTATTTGCACGGAGCATGCGAAGAGGCAGGTTTCGGGTACCAAATGAGAATAGAGATAAAGAAACAAAACGTTTCGACTCCTTTGATTGTAACCAAAAACCTATGGAACTATTGAGATTCCAGCGCATAAAAATTTGTATAAATATACATTTTGAAGAAAGAAAAAATGATGGACCTTTTTGATTAATTGTAATAGAGATTGTCTCTTTTCGAGAATTAATACAAAGAAATCCGAAGATTCCTAATTCCGTCACTACTGTGTTATGAGTTTGTTCTCTCTGTTATTTCATATTCATTCTTATTTCACTTATATACATTTGATGAAGGTTGCATTGCAATTTAGTAAAACTTCTACTGCGGTGATTAATATTTAGCTATCTATTGTTTACAGTTTTTCCTCTATATCGGCTACTAGCAGGTACAAGGCCTGTGAATCTTTAGGTTTTCATATTTTATGCTTCATCAGACCATTTCTTATCTTATTTTCTTCTTCTGTTTACAGAGTGAGATTCTCTCTCAATAGGAGCCTTATTCTATAGACAACTTAATGTTTTTCCCATAATTCATACACCATTTATTTCAAATATAACGCAGTTACAGAAAAAGGCCTTTGGTTTGCATTTTGCTTTTAATATTGATTTCTAAA
Organism: Picea mariana; assembly: GCA_032191745.1. Classification (NCBI taxonomy): domain Eukaryota; kingdom Viridiplantae; phylum Streptophyta; class Pinopsida; order Pinales; family Pinaceae; genus Picea; species Picea mariana. Next base: position 11,198 of record JASDQU010508823.1, on the reverse strand, counting down.
GTTATCTTTTATAAAATCAAATTGATACAACACAAAAACTTTTGGATTTCTGTAAAAAAAATTGTTCCTCTATGACTGTTCCTGTTGTAAGACAACCCAATATTGAACCCGGCTTGACAGATCAAACCCATATCGCTTTAAATCTCTTTGATACCATACTTAAAACGGCTAACACCCGGGTAGAACTTGAATGTTCATGGGCTGCAATTGAAAGGGATATAAACATCCAGGAACAGTTGTAAGCTAGACGGCGACAACCTAGAAATCAACCCTAGCTTCCTTTCCCGAAGGTATACCCTCCTCCCTTTTTACATCTTACTAACTTTCGGATGCCTAGACACTGTACTTTTTAAATCCTTAAGTAAAGACTCTGGAACGACATTGCAAGCATTCGATAAATGGGAAATAGATTTTGTGGGACCAATCAACCCACCATCAAAAAAAACAGGAACATGGTACATTATCACCGCGACATAATACCTAACAAGATTGGTAGAATCAGCACCAGTGAAGGATTGCAGTGTAGAAACAACAACACACTTTTTATTTGAACAAGTAATCACTATATTTGGGTGCCCAAGAGTTTTGATGAGTGACCAAGGAACACATTTCATTAACAACACTATAAACGCTATGACTGAAGAGTTTGAAGTCCATCATCAGAAGAGCACACCATATCACCCACAGGCAAATGGCACAGTAGAAGCATTTAACAAAATCCTTGAGAATGCACTGACAAAGATCTATAATGTCAACATGGATGATTGGGACCTCAAAATACCAACAATATTGTGGGCCTATAGGACCACGTGCAAGAATTTGACAGAGCACATGCCATTTAATTTGGTATATGGCCAAGAAGCAATGGTGCTATTAGAATTTCAGGCACCCAGTTTGCGCATAGCATCAATTATACACATGATGGAATGAGGCGCAGTACATGAGAGACTAAATCAGTTGACAACCATGGAGGAAGATCAGATCCTAGCAGAGTTGCACCAACAAGTTCAGAAACAAAGGGACAAATATTGGCATGACAGACACATCAAGAAGAAAACCTTCAAGGAAAGAGATTTAGTGTTGATGTATGACAACAAATCCATTCAGCACCCAAGAAAAATCAGAATGCACTGGTTACGATTGTACGAAGTAAAAAATGTCACATATGGGGGAGTTGTATAGTTGAAAGACTTAGAAGGAGCAGAACTCAGAGGGATGATCAATGAGAGACGACTAAAGTTGTACAAGGATAGTCGATCACCCACAACTTGAAAGTCACCGCACAAAAAAAAAAAGATATTAAATGGTACCAATAGAGGTACAGTGCGCTGAAAGGAGAAGGAGCATGGACACTTACGAATAAAAACCAGATGAATAGAAGGCCACTGACTAGGTCAAAATGGAAACAAGAGGTAAAAGTAAAGATGGCAAAAGAAGTATTAAATGATGAAGGCATGCATAATTGAATGTCGGAAAGGACCGACATGACGTTGCATTAATCGCACCAACTGGAGACGACGAAGGAGAGTAATGGAAAGTACAAATGAACCAAAGTTTCATTGAATCCATAATAAAGGTATCTTCTTTGACAAGCTTCATACAATGTCCATACAAATCATGGACGTGGGAGCAAACAACTTATTGCGAGACTGAAAAAGACAGATAGTGATAGAGACAATGGAGCATAGAGTGAAGTTCATAGAATTTATAGAGATCATTGAACTCAATGAATGATCGACATTCACCACCATGGCACCACCCAAGCAAGAAGAACCAAGCCAAACTTCCAGACACACCAGAGTTAGAACTAGGGCACAGGTACAATTGTAGGAAAGAAAACAATAACTGCTAAAGGGCATCAATGTCGAGGAAATCCCATCACCAGGCACAACACTAATGAACCCCACAACCATGGTAGAAGAAACCCAACATCCAACACCCGAGGGCATGAATGTGGATATGTCGGTAGAGGAACATGAGCAACAGAACTAGGGCATAGGAAACCTAGCGCAACTAGAAAATCCTGAAGGAGCTCTGAGGGTCAATGGGACGGCTACAAATTAGGAAGCAACAATTGAGCCAGACGAATCTCAAACAATCGTGTTAGACCGCCCATAGGAAGGAGTAGTGCAATATTTCACATCTTGGCCAGAAAATTATGCCAAAGAACGACCGATGGAGGCTGGAACCTCAAGTCAACCACTACCGAAAAGGGACA
>JASDQU010508822.1:75403-87460 GCA_032191745.1 Picea mariana | reverse complement strand
ATTTAACACTCCCTAACACAAGATGCTATTGTGTGTTTTGTGCTTTGGAGAGTGTATCTCTCTTCCTACGCCAAAGCGCTAGCCTAGCTAAATGTTGGTGTAATTGAGCCCTAGAAAAGAGTTACTAGATAAATTTTACAATTGCGTAGTGTTATTAAGAGTTGTTGTTTACTCAAAGGAAACAGAGATGAAACTGATGTTGTACAAGACTCTGACCCAACGATGCATGGATGAGAATGAAATATAGCAATTTTCGTTCAATGAATCCTATGTATGGGAGGGAAAGAGAATTTTTGCGGATCAAACTTTGAACTATAAAACACAATTTCCTTTAAAATGCAAATGCAACAAATCATGCATCAATAACAATTCTCTATTGCTTCTTTTTCAATAATTTCAACAATTGATTTTCAATGTTTTCGAAGACGAAAAATAATTTTTTGAAAGAAAAACTTTTGTTCACTTTTCAAAAAGGACCCACACCATGATAGTGAGAGTACAGAAAATCAAAAACCAATGAACAAGCAATGATAAAAACCCAAACCACTCTTTCAATGAAAACAAAAATAACAAGCAAGCCAATCTAGTCGTTTCAATTGCATAAGAAAAGTGATCTTTCAAACAATAAGCAAATGATAAAGACCAAGAAACTCAACTTTCAACCGATCGTCGGTCCTTAACCAAACAAGCACACTCAGACCCCGAAATCAGAGAGTATGGCTATGCCAAGAAAAGTCAAGAAACGAAAGTCAAGACAGAAGTCACAAGAAGAGCCTTTGAAATCCTAAGACTGTTCATGCATGAAAACGAAGACAAGAAAGACACCAATCAATGGTCCAAGAAACTCTTATGAGGCACCTAGACTGATCTGGGCAGTTGAAGATGCCAAAACTCAAATCCAAAAGTTTGAAAAAATGAGTTCGTAGGCTGGCAATATTACACAGTGCGAGAATTAGTGATTCTCGCAGGTGAGCTTTGGGCAGAGTGCGAGAACCTCGCACTGAACCTAAAGGCAGAGTGCGAACTCTATAGATTCTCGCAGGCTACAGTGAAGTGCAGTGTGAGAACCTATGAAACTAGTCAATTTTTTGGAAAATGAAGCAAATTTTGAAGAGGCCTCTGGACCCAGAGGGTCTATCAGGGTATCCTGAAGACTCAGAGATTGATATGAATGGAGAAAGGTAAGAAAAGAACAAATGGCCAAGGAAAATACCAAAAACCTCAAAGAAAATGGGTTATGATCCCCAGTGGAGTCGCCAATTTTGTTATCGGACTAATCAGTAGGTGCGGACATTAACTGATCTCCATAGATTCACCTGGATCTAGAACAAAACAGGACAGGACATGACTCTTTCCCTAAGTTTTGATCATTGAATTACCTAGTAGGCAGGAACAAGTAACATACCTTAGTATCGCTTCCTAGGGTCTCTGTTGCTCCCACTTCACTCTGGTGCTCTCGTGAGGTCAGGACCAAGACAACACAAACCAACCAAAGTAAAGATAGAAAAATATATTCAACTGTCAACTTATGTGTATGATCAAGGAATTACACAATAAAGTGAGAATAGCTTTATGGGAAAGGGACATGCCATTGTATCATATTAATTGAAAGTAAAGATTACAACCTGATAGCCTTGATGTCGCAAGCTTCCTTTCGATGGCTCTTGGCTCCAACACACACACTTGCTCAATCCTTGCATGAAGAATATCAACTCCTCTTGATAGACTTACTAAAGTCTCCAAGTTGTTGTTCAAGCTAAGTCCATCACACAATTCTTTCACCAATTCTCCAATGAATCTTGCTTAACCTTTTCCATGAGAATTCCCTCAATATATAGGAGAGAATAAGATAGTTACTTGGATCAGAATGATCCCGCAATATCAGGGAATCCAGTACAAGGATAACCATTCGAATGCCAACCCATTCTTCTAGAAGATTCCCTTCTAGAATCATCGAGAATTCATCTTTTCCCATGCTTTAGGACGAGTTCACACCCTAGCTATTCAACACAGCGCGAGAAGTTCGCACCCCATCTTAAGGCAGCCCGCGAGAATCAGGCATTCTCGCACCCTAGGATACTAGCAGCCTGCGAACTCTCTTCAAAAATGAGTTTTCTGGGAAGAGATGAACATAACTTTTCTCAGGAGAAAGTTCTTATAAAGAGCCTGAATACACCAACCTCAATACATCATCATGATGACCAAAATCATGGGTAATAGCTATGTCCACCAACTCTTCATCTTCTTTATTATCTTTTATCATTCATCTACATGCACAGAGACATAAGGTCCTACTCCACATAGGACAGGAGATCTGTGCGCACCTCACCAGATCCTCGTTCCCCGAGCTAGGTTACAGCACAAATCCTTTACATAATCTCTTACAGTCACTTGCACTTAGCCTTACAAGTTTCAAATAGTATGCACAAAGCATGTACAACTATAACTTGCACTTAGCACATCATCACACAGATGCCTATATTGTCTCCTCTTACATCACCTAGACATATAATTATACATTACAAAATGGGCCTAAACATGGTTAAACCCATGGGCCAACATCCCCATACCCGTTACATAAGCCCAAAACCCAAAAATCCCTAAAAAGGGGAAAAGATTTTGTGATCTCTGCTTCGACTTGCACTCCGCTTTCGACAGCCTGTCAAAGTCCCAAAATAGGTCAAACCTAACCAAGGATCTCCAAAACTTGGTCAAGGGCCAACAAAAGCTAACTAAAACTGGTCACATCACTACTGTAATCAAACCTACATTACAATAGAACCACAACCCTCAACTGGATCCTCCATGCCCGAGTGTTTTAGCACATTTTAAACAAAGAGATGAAATAAGTTGACTTCTCATAATGCGAAAGTCTCAAATTTGATACCTAACCAGAGAATAGTTTTGGCATCAAAATATTACAAAATAGGGAGCTCTACTCAACCAGTTGACGACATTAACAAAATATTGAACTGATCTATTTATACTCAGATCATTCAACAACTACTAGGGGTGTGATATGACCATCTATTCAAAGCCTTTCGTCTGCGCCTTCTTCTATCAGACTGTGCGTGCATCCTCCTGTCAGATGCAAATTCAGTTCAGCATGGGCCTGTAGGAAAACTCGTCCATCGTGGTACCTTGGGTTGACAGATCTGTCTCCACGGCCAGACCCTCCACGCATTTTATTTATGGAATGAGTCTAGGTTTCAACCACCACTCCTTTTTCATTAGTTGATCCTTCATTGGGACCGGGATGAGGCTTAATGCCTAGGGGGATTCCACACATTGCTTTCTAATTTGATGCTAAATGAGCACGTGATCGCGGGGTCGTCAAAGGCGGTTTATATTCACATTGCTTTTGAGCCTGCAATCCACCACCTTCCGCCACATAGATATTTATCTATACCATGGTTTCAATTGCGGGACCACTCAAAAAATTTATCGTTCGAGCATGTTGTGTCCCTGTAATGAAACATGGCCTCTGATCTAATCGTGATCTGTGATCTGGGCGCACCTGCTAAATTTAGTGCCATCGCTAAAAAAATTCTGCCTATCATCTTTAGGGTCATTCTAACCGTGCTTGGAGATGGTGCTACTCTGGCGTTGAACAAGAATATTTCCTGGAGGATGATCTGATGTGGTGGTCTGATGTCACTATGCTGACGTGTCATGAAAAGAGAGGTGACATGTGTCACTTGGACACAAGCGAATGATATGCCCGAAGGTGCCTGGACTGAGTGCCACATGTCATCACCATATGGATTCTAGGTGTCATGACTGATGAGAGTGCCACATGTATGAACTGATGGTTGCCACGGACCTTGGCACTTTAGAGCTCGGGGGAAGTCTGTATGTAGAGTTGGAGCTCCGAAGTGAACGACGACCATCGATTTGAGGACACGTGTCAGGGATCTGAGTACTTCGAGAGAAAAAAATCTAGAAGTCTGGATTCCCGAAGTAAATATTTATCGTCCAATGGAGAAGGATGTGTGTCGCATGATATGCAACTCCGGGTATTCTTCCTAGCCACTAATCCCCATGCAATTTTGACATGTCGAATACACGCAAGATGTTGATCTGATCGCAATAGAGGATCTGGGAAACCTCCACCTTTGTTGCCATGCATCGCTCTTGGATGGACCCTGCTTCCTGCTACAAAGATCAACGACTCACAACTATTTTGGGAGTTTAGGCTTCGGCTCTTCGGGACTTTTCAACGCACAACTCTTACAATCCTTCGAAGTAAATCTTATGAAGTGAGGGATCCAGTGACGCGTGGCCTCTTGATTTAGACGGTCGAAATTTACTTCGGAACCTTTAGGACTTTGTGGATTTTCAATGCATAACTCCCACAATCCTCTGAAGTGTCGAATATCCGAAGTGAGGGATCTGCCTCCACGTGTCCTCTAGGTTCGGACGACCGAGATTTACTTTGGGAGTTCGAGCTTCGGGATTTTTCTTCTGCTTGCTCACGCAATCCTCTGAAGTGTGAGATCTGCTGACACATGTCCTCATCCTTCAATAGCTCATATTTAATTTGGGACTTAGGCTCCTCTTTCTAGTCATTAATCCTTGCGCTACTGTGAAATCTCGATCACCCGAGACCCGCTGATATGAACTATTCATGGGATCTCCACTGTTGAAAATTGAACCCGACTGCTGCTTTACATTTTAATCCCAAAATGGGCTGCTTTGAATGCTGTGTTTTTTGCTTAAGGTTGATACCATCGCGAAAAAAGGACTTGGACGACCTGCTGTGAGCTTAATCAATGTCAAACAGGATGACCAGTTATTTGACCAAAATCATAATATGTGTTCATCCTTTAAAGAAAACAGAAAAAAACTTGAGATGAGGATCAGTCAAACAAGATACTAAGGAAAACTAGATCATTGATCAGAAAGGGGAATCGACTTTATCAAACAAAAGGGGGAAAAATCCTAGGAATGGTGTGCGAAAAAGAGAGAGACAGAGTAGGGGTGCAGACTTCGGTATTCACAACAAACACATATGACATTTGACAACTTTATGTGATAACAGAAGGTTGAAAAGCGTATCTTTATTGGATATAAAGATGGTCTCAAAGGTTATAATCTTTGGAACCTAGAAACTAAGAAGGTAGTGTATAGCCGAGATGTGGTATTTAGAGAAATGAAGGATATTGTTAAATTGGAAGTCCTACCAAGTAAGGAAGAACCAGAGAAAATAGAGTTTGGTTTAAAGGATAATGAATCAGACTCTACAGAAAAATAGGAATAAGAAGAAGAATATCCTCATCCTCAAGTATTCAAGAGATCAGTTTGAGAAAGAAGGATAACGGAAAGGTATACTCCATATGATTTCCGTTCAAATTTTTTATTTTTCTATTATTGACAATGATCCTAGAACTGTCAGAGAGGCAGTGGATTCAGAGGATGGAAATCTCTCGAAAAAGGCCATGGACGTAGAAATGTAATTCTTGGATAAGAATGAGGCTTGGGATCTAGTGGAGTTGTCGACTGGAAGAAATCCCATTGGCAGCAAATGGGTATTTAAAAAGAAGTTGAATGCAGAAGGCAAAGTGGAGAAATACAAAGCTCGGTTAGTAGCAAAGGGTTTTTCCCAGGTTGAGGGAATTGATTTTGGTGAGATTTTTTCTCATCTTGCCAAGTTAACCTCTATAAGATTTCTATTATTTGTTGTTGCTTCATTTGATTTTGAAGTAGAACAGATGGATGTGAAGACAACATTCCTACATGGGGATCTAGAAGAAGAAATCTATATGAAGTGGCCAGAAGGATTTGTTTTGAAGAGAAAGAAGGAGTTGGTATGCAAGATGAAAAAGTCCCTATATGGTTTAAAACAATCACCAAAGATGTGGTATCAAAAATTTGATACTTATGTGCTGGGACTTGGCTTCACAAGAAGCAAAGAGGATCACTGTGTGTATTTTAAATTAATTGGTGATCATTTGATTTATTTGGTCTTGTATGTGAATGACATGTTGTTGATAGGAAACAACTAGGAGATTATCCAGGATGTGAAAACTTAGTTGTCCTCTAAATTTGACATGAAGGATCTCGATGCTTCAAATTTCATTTTGGGCATGGAAATTAAAAGAGATTGGAAAAAAAGGAAACCCTGGTTAAATCAAAGAAAACATGTCGAGACAATATTGTAGAGGTTTAATATGCAGGAATGTAAACCAGTCAAGGTTCCCATTCATGTTAGTGTAAAGTTATATGCGGATCAGTGTCCCAAGACACATGAAGAGGAGGAGGACATGTCTCTTGTTCCATATGCAAGTGAATTTGGCAGTTTGATGTATGCAATGATTTGTACTAGACCGGACATTGCACATGCAATGGGAGTTTTGAGAAGGTATATGTCTAAACCAGGGAAGGAGCATTGGACAACAGTAAAAAGGGTTTTCAGGTATTTGTGTGGCACTGCTAGCTATGGATTGAGCTACTAAGGAAGACTGGGATTGGATAGAGTGTTGGATATACATGGCTTTGTAGATGCAGACTGGGTTGGAGATCTAGATCGTAGGAGATATACAAGTGGGTATGTGTTTAACCTGTTTTGAGGAGCAATAAGTTGGATGAGAAAAAGACAGGTTGTAGTGGCACTTTCAACTACAGAAGTTGAATACATGGAAGACACTCATACAAGTAAGGAAGCAGTATGGTTACAAAGATTGTGTTCAGGTATTGGGTTGGTACAACAAGCTGTAAGGATAGATTGTGACAGTTAGAGTTCAGTTTTTTTGACGAAGAACCCAGATTATCATTCAAAGACAAAGCATATTGATATTCAATATCACTTTGTGAGAGACATGGTTGAAGAAAAAAAAGTACTTTTGATGAGGGTCGACACTTTGAAGAATGCTGCAGATTCATTAACAAAATCTATGAGCACTGAGAAGTTATCTTGGTGTAGAGGATCCATGGGCATTGCTTCCCTGGATTGTTGACTATGTAACCATGTAACCCCTTGTATGCAAAGAAAACAACAAGTGGGAGAATGTTGGGTATGTGTTATATTATTTGCACGAGTAGTAGTGTCACATTTTTTGCCTTGGGAAACATGTCACATTTTTGGGCGGTTTTTTCAGCACATGGTTTTTTGTCGATGGTTTTCTATTTCCGATTAAGGAATTAGGTTTGTTGACTAATCCAAGTCATTGGGTTATGGATTTGGGTGTCGCTGGCTCCTATATGTATATTGTATTGTAAACAATTTATCACTATGAATGAATATAGAATATGTTGGTTTTCCCGGTTTGGGTTTCCAGGAGAAAAATCTATGTGTAATGTTTGTATTTTCCATTGTATCTTTTCTGTTCTTTTACTGAAAATATGTTTGCAGTAAATATTGTACAAGGTTAAAATCTACATTTGGTATCATATCTTTGTTGGCTTCAGGGAGATGCCTTTGTGGTCAAGGGTTTGGCTCAGGACTGTGATAATCCTTGTTACAGTGGGAGATTTGTGGTATTGATTTTTCAGGTGAAAAGAAATGGCAAGCAATTCAAAAATGGAAATCGAGAAGTTTAATGGGAAAAAATTTTTAGTTGTGGAAGCTCAAGATGGAAGCTCTGTTGGTGGAAAGAGATCAGTGGATCACGGTAGATTCAGATACTGCACCTACATGAACTTCAACAGATGACTGAAAAAAGTTGGATCGAAAGGAGAAGAGCACAATCCGACTGTGTCTCTCAGATTCATTATTACTAAATGTGTCAGAGGAAGCTACAACCAAGGATTTATGGGATAAGTTGGGGAAGTTGTATCAGTCTAAGTCCCTGGTGAATAAACTATTCCTGAGAAAGAAGTTGTATAACCTAAGGATGAGAGATGGAGACTCGATGGTAGAGCATTTGAACGCCTTCAATACTCCTGTAAGTCAGTTAGTATCTGTTGAGATTAAAATTTCAGATGAAGGTAAATGTATCAGTTTATTGTGCTCTTTACCAGACTCGTGGGATAGTCTGGTTGTGGCCATAGGTAGTAATACAATTGCCTTGAATTTTGATGAAGTGGTCTCATCCTTTTTGTCGAAGGAGATGAGACAGAAGAATATGGAAGGACAGAGCATAGACACATTATTTGCAAGAGGACGTTCCCGGAAAAGAAATAGATCTGAGTTCTCAACTGGGAGATCTAAGTCTAAGGATAGATCTAAATCTCCCGAAAATTTTGTAAAGGTGTGTTGGAGATGTGGAAAAGAAGGGCACTACAAGAAGCAGTGTAGATCCAAAGTTGAGAAAAAGAAGGGATCTGAAGAATCTCCTTCTACGGAAGAAAAGACCTCCAAGGAATAAGGAGAGAATATGTACTTGGCTTCTTCAAGAACACATGCATATCATGAGGCATGGTTGGTTGACTCTGGTGCATCCTTTCATATGACTCCCCACAGGGATTAGTTCTACGAATATGAAAGGTATGATGGAGGTAATGTTTTATTAGGTGATGATTCAAAAACCATAATCATACGACGAGGAAAATTCAAGTTAGACTCATATATGGAAGGATTAGAACATTGTCTGGTGTTATGCACAACCCAAGTTTGGTGAGAAATTTGATTTTGTAAGAAAAATGGGCGATGCAGGGGTAAAAAAAATATTTGAAAAGGAAACCTGTAGGATGGTTCGAGGAGCAATGGTGTTGCTGAATGGAGTTCAGTTTGGAACTATGTATAAGATGCAAGGAAGAACTATTAGTGATGGGTGTAATAATTTCATTGTTCCTGATATTGGAGTTGAAGAAGAAAGAACTCCTACAGTCTCGGCAGAAAAGGTTATGTTGTGGCATCAAAGACTGGGGCATATCAAAGAGAAAGGTCTTCGACTACTACACAGTAAAGGCATGGCTGAAGGTATGTCTAATTGCTCTATGGATTTTGATTTCTGTTAACATTGTCTATATGGGAAGAAGAATCGGGTAAGATTCCCCTCTGGTGCAACGAGGGTAGAAGGAATTTTACAGCTAGTTCACAGTGATGTTTTTAGACCTATGTCGGTCCCATCATTGGGAAAATCTGTGTACTATGTCTTATTTATAGATGAATTCTCGAGGNGAAGAAGAAAGAACTCCTACAGTCTCAGCAGAAAAGGTTATGTTGTGGCATCAAAGACTGGGGCATATCAAAGAGAAAGGTCTTCGACTACTACACAGTAAAGGCATGGCTGAAGGTATGTCTAATTGCTCTATGGATTTTGATTTCTGTTAACATTGTATATATGGGAAGAAGAATCGGGTAAGATTCCCCTCTGGTGCAACGAGGGTAGAAGGAATTTTACAGCTAGTTCACAGTGATGTTTTTAGACCTATGTCGGTCCCATCATTGGGAAAATCTGTGTACTATGTCTTATTTATAGATGAATTCTCGAGGAATACTTGGATATATTTCCTCAGGAAGAAATCCAAAGTCTCTGGCAGGTTTAAAGAGTTTAAGGCTCTTGTTGAGAATCAAACAGAGAAAATAATTAAGGTGTTGAGGACAAATAATGGCGGAGAGTTATGCGGGAATGAATTTGAAGAATTTTGTAAGAAGTGCGGTATAGCAAGGCAAAATACTACTCCATATACACCTCAGCATAATGGAGTTGTAGAAAGGATGGACATGACGTTGATGGAAAAAGCAAGGTGCATGCTCAGTGGTGTCGAGTTAGGGAAAGAATTCTAGGCAGAGGCAGTGGGTATTGCATGTAACACCCTGTTTCCCCCAGTCTGTAAAAATAACCATGTTGGCCAAGAACTATGGCAAACTCAAAGATGTGAATGTTTGATTTGAATGACCTTTGCATAAAAGGTCGATGAATGTAAATTATACAATGAATATTTGTTGCATGACTGTTGAGAGGGGGATGTGCTAAAAGAGACCATGATGGCTAATGAGAGGCGGTGGAAGGGACTTGGAATGGTTGCGTTAACTTCCACCGAGCCAGTATTGTACTGGTTTATACTTTCTCACAAACCAAAGCAGCTCTATGATCCTGGAATGGATTTCCCATTAGATTGGTAGGTGGGGAGGCTCCTCAAGAGTTAATGAGGGGATGGGGGTGAACTTCCCATCCATAACAACCCTCAGACCTGACCACGGACAACGGAATTCATGCCACACACAACCTTGTAGACAAAAATTGGCAAGAGAAGAAATGTGGTAGAAGAAGAGCAGTGCGCACGACGGGGATCGCGAAAGAGACTGGAGAAACCTTGGAAACGCAGGGAGTTCTAAATACCAGGAGAAGGAGAGTAACCTTCGTCCTAGATTATTTTCCTGCATCAGGAGAAGGAGAGTAACCTTCGTCCTTGATTTTTGTTGAGCTGGAAGTAGGAGACTGAGCCTCAAAGCATTGTGGTCTAGCTCAGGGGTGGCTAGTGGTAAATCTGTTTGGAGTCACTAATCCTATGGTTGGGTGGAAACGAGAACCCCTCTCAGCAGTTGCATCACGCCTGGTAGATATGATAAGTGTTTTATACCTTGTATTTAGAATTGAATATCATGAATACATGCTTATGTTTATATGCCCATAATGATTTCTGTGTAGAATGATTGCCTAGTGTGTTAGACTGGAAACAATGGATACCTGTGTATGCTTACATGCCATAGTCGATTTTTGTACAAAGGATTAAGGTTGGGGCATGAATTCGCTCCACTGAAAATCTCCTTGTTGCTTAACTCTCGTAATGTTCCGGGAAGGTTCCTCAAGAGTACTCTTCCCCAGGGATTACCCCATAGACCTTGGAACCATGCCGAACCTTTACCCAGAGACTCAACTAAGATTCGGGACGATTGCCCAAGAACCGTCTGAAGGTTCATGTGATCTGGGACTAGAAACCTTATGCAAGGAAGGATAGCTCTCTAAGGTCTCGGAGTCATGGGAATTTAAAGCCCCGAGAAGTTGAATTTCATGATTCAAGCTCAGAAGGGATAGCGAGCCCAATTATAGAAAGAGAGAATACCCTATCATTTGGTAAATGAACGGTTGGAATCCTTTCAGGAATACCCCAGATCTGTCGAGACTGATGGATCTAGAGAAGGAGCATAGGCGTTAACACCTCGACCCTTTCAACCTTCACATGTAACGATGGGATCTCGAACTGTAGATCCAAGGATTTGACGAAGCCCTATTGACCGTCGATCTTAGCCTTTGTATAGGCAGGAGAGTATCATTTTGTTGACTTGCAATTTGGAGTGGTCAAGGGTAGGACTGCATGAACTCACGATTCGCAAGATCGCGACGTGATCATGACCATTGGATCTAAGGCACGGGAGAACCGTTGGATCATAACTTTCGTGGCTATCGCCTATCAGGAGTTTGGAACTTAAGGGAGTTTCTTTTTTATTGTAGAAGTCGTGAAGTGTCGAGCGTCGAGGGCTCATGCAAACACATGACCCATCTGTAAGTGGGGACTGCGTGGTTGAAAGGTGGCGTAACAACAAGCGCCCAGAGAAAGGTGGGAACGGGTGACAGGTGATGGACACATGTTGCCTGGGAAGGAGTCAACCCATTTTTGACTTATCGTATCTCAGGAACTCGCGAAGGAGGAGCGTGAGGGCTCAACATTCTAACTCAAGAAGTCGCGAGATGCGAGTAGCGCTAGTATTGAGCCTAGGAAGTGGGTGACCGGTGGTAGACACGTGTCACACTGGGAAAGAGTCAACCCATTGTTGACTTATTGTGGCTCGGGGTTTTGCAGGATGAAGAAGTTGCACCTTGATCGCTAAGGCCGCAAAATGCCGAAAACTGAGGTCTCGTGCGACGGGCGGCGGCAACATAGCTCGTGAGCAGAGTATAGCGGGGTTGACAAGTGGCATGTGTGCGTCTCTTTGACAAATTCCACGCAACATTGACCTCTCGCATCTTGGGGATTCGCGAAGGAGGAGCACGAGAGCTCAACACCTCAACTGGCGAGGTTGCTAGTGGTGCTAGTGTTTGGCCTAGCCTACGGTTACATGTAGCAGGCGCTAGTGAGGAGGCAACCATACCCATATAGTATCTCGGGTATCGGTATTTGGAGAAAGGGGAGTCGAGAATCTTGATTCCTGACTCACGAGTTGCGAGAGGC
>JASDQU010508822.1:56132-71421 GCA_032191745.1 Picea mariana | reverse complement strand
GTACATGAACACTTACACTTGGGAGTAGGATGTATAAGTTTTTAAATCCATAAGATGTCATTCCAATGATGCGGTGTCCACTCTCATAAGATGTCATTCCAATGATGCGGTGTCCACGCTCATAAGATGCATTGTGCAACACCCAAACAAGAACATCTAAAAACTTACAAACCACAACATATTTAATAAATAAAGGGCTAATATCATCTCAAGCCAAATAAACTTCAAAAGCTACATTAGAAAAACAGTTTCCACATCTTCAAAAATTTGCAGATAATCTATTATCAGGTAAGAAAGGAAATAATTAGAAAACAAAGGGAAACTTGTGAAGAATCTGAAAGCAAGTCATCACTTATAACTTATATCCTGACATAAAAGATTAAAAAAAGACACTTGAAGCCTTGTAACTAGAATAAAACACTTGAATCACTAATAAAAGAGGTAAAAAATGGAAGATTTTGAAAAATATCAAAATGTTAAATAAAAGAGGTAAAAAATAGAAGATTTTGAAAAATATCAAAATGTTAAATTTTGACAAAGAGTAAAAAGGACAATATTAAAATTGGATACATTAAAAAAAATAACTTAAAATAAAAATTAATAATTTAAAATAAAATTTTGAAAAAATAAAATAAAACTCAAAGCAAATTAACAACAACAAAAATGTTTTGAGTGAAAAATGCAAGAGCTCCCTTTGTTTTGAGTGAAAAATGCAAATCTTGTAAGAGCTCCTACTTGACATAAACAATGAAAAGCAAGACTATATGCTAACAAATGAAGGATCCAACAAAACTCTTTATTATATTTTTATTTTGCTGATACATACACATTTATTTACAATGCAGAGTATTCGACGTTTTGAATATATCAAATTTAATCAAAAGGAATTCACCCCAGTGATTAAGTCAAATCTTTATTGGATTGCATAAAATATTAATTCATGTTACGAACATAAATTAGTCATATAAAGAAATTGTACTTATTAAACCAAGTTGAATATTTGATTAATTAATTCTGGGGATCAATAAGTTTTGATAAATATGAACCCTTCCATTTATATTTATCCTAATTTTGAATATTCCTACCCCTTATCTTTCTAGAGGTTATTTCTTGGTATCTTTTATTTCATAGTCTTTAGATTTAGACATAAAAAGGTTAGATTTAGACGCATAATATTTAATTTTAAAGGTCTTTGGAAATTACATATATATAGTGCATTCCAACCTATACAAAGAGACGTCGGTTATATATAGTGCATTCCAACCTATACAAAGAGACGTCCATTAGACCTTTCTTCTTGTTAAAGATAACGAGAAAATATATATATATATATATATATAATTTTAATTATGGTTTTATTATTTTTTATATATTTTTTTAAATATTAGATTTAAATATATAATATTTGATAAAAATTTTGATTTTATATAACGAGAATATATATATATATATATATATATATATATATATATATAAGATTTTAGATTATGGTTTTATTATTTTTATATTTTTTTTAAAATACTAGATTTAAATATATGATATTGAATAAAAAATAAATTAATTTCAAAATCTTTTTAAATTATTAAATTTGAACATAAATTATAGGTATAATACAAATAAAATTATTAAATCTGAACATAAATTATATATATAATACAAATAATTTAATAAAAGAGCTATATTTGGACAAGATTTGGGAACTTTGACAATAATCTTAAGGACTTTAATATAATCTTATCCTACATAATTCATCTTATACTAAAAAAAAATCGTTTTTAATATAAAAAATAAAAAATATATATTATTAATACATATATATATTATAATTTCATTTTTGCTTTATCTTTTTTTGACAATAATGTTTTTAATACAAATAATCTTAAGAAGAATTATACTTCTACAATATTTTCTCTTAGATATAGAGCGTTTCCGACTTTTATATCTTATTTTAACGTATATAATTCATCTTATACTTTTTCTCTTTGACGATAATATTTTGACTAATTTTTCTGAAATAAGAATTTTAATCAATATACAGCCTGGATTAGAATAGATCAAATCACATTAAGAATTCATTTTACACTGTGTTTTCTTTGACTTGGGTTTTTCTTTGACCTGGGTTTTTCTTTAGAAAAAGGCAAGATTGCAATCTCATTTCATCACTCGGAACAAAGAAATAGCCCAAAAAAAAATATAAGCAAGATTGTAATTTTAGTCCGTCACTCGGAACAAACAGCCAAAACATAGGTGGCGTATGCATGGTGTAGAATCAATCCAGTGTAAAAGGAGATTTCCGAGCTTGGTTTTTGCATTTCCCTTGGTTCCACGACTCGTCACCCCAACCTCCAAGATTGATTGATTCTGACCTTCATGAAAATTTGCTCTTATCATAACTCTGGTATGCTTCACTCAGGTTTGAAACTCCGCTAATCTGCTTATCACGGATTGTGGGCTACTGCGCTGGGCTCAGGAATATAGGGGCAGTCTTTTTGACTAGATCCTAAGTTTTCTCAATGATAGTTGGTGGGTTTACTGATTCTCCTGATTTATATAACTTTGATATCTTCCCTCACAAGTTCAATGACTTGAAGCTAGCTCCGAATTCCTTCTTGCACAGTCGGTTTCTAAAAAAAATATTTCTGCTGCCTCTGTTAAAATTGCTGGACTGCTGGATGGAGATTTGCAATTTTGCAATTTCTTCATTGTGTTCATGACCCCATTCCCAATTTTTGTTGACCCCATTGCCAAGATTTTTGTCTGTCCATTTTTTTTTACAGCCACTAGATCTGAGAAATGGTGACCTCCTCACTAATGTCCTCTCTACTTTTTATATCGTCCTTCACAACACTTGCTACAATTTTCCGAACTGCTAACTCAGGATCAATGGCAGCCTAAAAGACGTTTCCCTTATTCCTACTTCATGTGTGCTGAACTGCCAACTCGGGATCAATGGCAGCCTAAAAGACGTTTCCCTTACTCCTACTTCATGTGTGCTGGGTGTTTTGGGAGCCCTGCTACAGGTGAGAAACACGGTTGAACCAGATGAAGACAAGTAGCAGAGGCTGCATTGTGAGCTTTGTTGAAACTGTCAACTAATTTTAATTTCTCATGAGGATATATGGACACAGTATCAGTTAAAAATGGAATGTGCATGCACACTGTTAGCCCATATTCTTGTAAAGGGGAAGCTTCCCTCTGGATTCGGGTCCTTGGTGAAAAATAAATGAAATGGGGCTTAAAACCCATCAAATGAAGTTATCCAAGGTCGCAGCCATGAGCGCCCAAAAGCAGTATGCATAAAATCTCTATTTTCGGGTTAAAAATCAAGCAGGTGGGCATTTTTTGCTTTTTAGCGGCGAAGATCCATCGATGGAGCAGATAAACGGTCATCGGGTAAGCCGGAGCCCCGGAGTTGCACAAGGTTTAGCGCATGGGCTCATCCCTTAGGGCCAAAGTCACGAAATGATCATGGTCGTTCGATCCGGTCGGGATACATGGCCCCTGATTAAGTCCGGTCGCCATTTCGGCTACCGGGACTTTGAAATACAAGGGTTGAGAACAAAGGAACGAGAACTCCCGGTGGGAGAATCCCCGAAATACATTGAGGTTCATCGTGACCGTCCATATTAAATCAAATCCGACCATTGAAATGATTAGTTGTTTCGGCATTCCGGCTACCGAGACTTTGAAAGACAGGGGATGCTCCTCCACTGCCTCTGGAATCACCGAAACACGAAATGATTAGCCGTTTTG
The DNA here is from genome assembly GCA_032191745.1 of Picea mariana. NCBI lineage: Eukaryota > Viridiplantae > Streptophyta > Pinopsida > Pinales > Pinaceae > Picea > Picea mariana. The sequence continues at coordinate 67,668 of JASDQU010508822.1, read as the reverse complement.
GCATTTCAGCTATCGGGACTTTGAAAGACAGGGGGACGCTCCTCCACTGCATCTGGGATCGCCGAAACGTGAAATGATTAGCCGTTTCAACATTTCGGCTATCAGGACTTTGAAAGACAGGGGGTCGCTCCTCCACTGCATTTGGTATCGCCGAAACACAAAATGATTAGCCGTTTTGGCATTTCGGCTATCGGGACTTTGAAAGACAGGGGGACGCTCCTCCACTGCATCTGGGATCGCCGAAACGCGAAATGATTAGCTGTTTCGGCATTTCGACTACCAGGACTTTGAAAGACAGGGGGACGCTCCTCCACTACATCTAGAATCGCCGAAACACGAAATGAGAAAAACGCCTTTGAAGATAGGTGCAGGGTCACGACCCGTGGTCACTTGGGGTGATAGAAAGAGCTGCGCAAAGGGCCAAAGCACCGGGTTTAGCTGCAGGAGGCGTCGCCGCGTTTTCCAGGTGCCAATTCAACTCGGCCTCGATCCTGATCCCTGCTAGAGGTAAATAAAGGTAGGAGGAGGTGGTTGAAATCTCGCCTCACTCCTTAAATGTAAGGCATGGAGGTTCTGGCAGGCAGTCTGTTCGAGATCGTTCTGTGTGCAGGTTTTCCTAAAGAAGCCATGTCGATCTGATGTCCTCGCCTGACCAAAGGAGCCTGCACACGCTAATTTGGACTTTAATGTCTTAGCTACCCTCCTACTGCCAAGGTGGAGAATTGCTCTAAATATATATACTCAGTTTTTGTATTTTTGTAAGGATGGATGGTAGAGCAGAGCTCCCGACTATAATGTTTTAATGAAGCACTGGTTTTCCTGGCTATGTATTTGCATATGAAATTTTCTTGTTCAATGTAAGGCAGCGCTCTTTTCATCTGGTTTCGATCTCATACTAAAAGGGTTCATGATTGATTGATTCACATGAATCGTCATGATTGTGTTATGATAAAGGATTTATTATAGCATTGTTATGTTCTTTTAGTGTTTCTTCTTTTGAATATAAGAGGTTCTTGTGTTCAAAGTTTTCTTTAAGTTTTCTTTTACAGGCTGTTAGAAGCTCGATGCCTACAGCAGGCCTTCGCATTTCCTTACAGAAGTCTTCCTCCTACTCACCCTTATTACAACTTACTGTCTAAAGTTAAACCAAGACCTCATCTACTTGTGCATGCCTGGCCTAGTTTCTGAGTTCCAAGTTTACTTCCATTCATCACTCTTTATCAACAAATAGTGACATAAACCGATGGACATCAGGCTTACTCCTGCTGCAATCCAGGAGTGACTTCTGACGCCAACACACACTACACTGATCAGTTTGTGTAACTGGTGCAAGGAAAGCAATGTAGTGTAGTGCAGTGTGTGGGATGAGAATGTGAGAAAGATTGTAACCCTGAAATTAGGCTGCTGTAATTCTTCCTTGAAAAATGAAAATGTGCATACATGCACAGTACAGTGATCAGTTTGTGTAACTGGTGTAAGCAAGGAAAGCAATGTAGTGTAGTGCAATGTGTGGTATGAGAGTGTGAGGAAGATTGTAAGCCTGAAGATTGTAAAGATTGTAAGTGTGAGAAAAAAGAATAATGTTCGTTGGGAGATAAAAATGCATATGCAGGAACTCGACCGCTAGAGAGAAGTTCTAGCGCAGTTGACAAAAACTGCATCCAAAATAATATGCCGGTTGATAAAATCACTTGCAGAACAATTAGTCGGTCTGCTGTTATAAAGAAGAAAGCAATCGCCAGAGAAGAGAGGAAAGGTGTGACACAAGACGCGTGAAAGAAGAGCACACAGATTCATCAAGAATCGTTTCTGAAGAACAAGCCGCCGGCAGGGAAGAGAATCGCTGTCAAAGAAGAAACCCAGGATGAAATCTTGAAAAGTGCTGCAGGAGAGACAAGTTTCAGAATAGATTCGCCAGAGCTTACTTGTTCAATCTTATTGTAACATGAACACGGAACACAGAAACGTCAGAGAGGGCAAAAAGGACAAAGGGTGATGAGGAGATTGTTTAGGGAAATTAAAAATAAATCATATCAACTTCTTTTTATTTTCTTTTGAGATTAACTCATACCAATTACTTCTTATTTTCTTTTGAGATTTATGCTAAAAAATTTATTTTATTTTCACTTCTTAATTTTCGTTCATGATTAATATTTTGTTTGTTTATTTTTATATCAGTATTTTATGTTGAGATTAAACAAATTTATGTTAAATTATTATTATTTTTTTTTTATATCAACTTCTTTTATTTGCTTTTAAGATTAAATAGTTATATGTTCTTTTAATCTACTTTTATTTTCTTTTAAGATTAAATAGTTATATGTTCTTTTAATCTACTTTTATTTTCTTTTAAGATTAATTAAATTTATGTGAAATTATTTTATTTATTGTTTATATATATATATATATATTTTAAATTAAAATAATATCAATTTTTCCATTTTAATTTATGCTGTGATACACATTTTATATGTCCTTCGGCCCACCTCTGATATTTGATAATTCAAACTTGCTTTCCCAGTCACCCCTTGCATCCTCACCTCAGCTATCCACGCTGACTGTTTGCGTTGGGAGGTAGTGTCTGTTTGGTCTTTGTCGGGTAGGTAGTGTCTGTTTGGTCTTTGTAGGGTAACGTCTGCCTCCGATTCTTTGGTAAGTTGTCCTTCAGCATCAACACCTAGAATCTATCAACGTTAAATATAACCAAGTTTGTAGCTTTTTCGATAGAAAAGTACTTCCAGGACTGAACCGCGAATCATGAAGCTGCCACAACAGGTGACAGGTTTCCATCAAATAGAAGCAAGAGATGTGCATCATTCTATAAACATGCCCAACATAGTAAGCCTAATATTAAATGGAATTTAGCTATTATTCCCAATAGTTCTGTATAAGAAATTTCTGTATGATACTTGATCATTGAAAAAGGAGAAGACCTCGGATTAAAATGGTAATAATATTCATTAAACCAATCAATCAGAACAAAAGCCAATTAGACCCATTACATGGATAACGAGACATTGATGAATCTCCAAAAATTGCAACAAATTGTAATCATTTTCTAAACATGTAAATTAGCCCTACTGATGAGATGAGCAAAATTGAGTCTAAACCTATATCAAATATAATTCTATGTACAGTATTCAAAACTCTGTCATTGTAATAAATGTATGTATGGATTTGGGGTTATACTTTGAAGAACTACTAAAGGAATTGTGCACTGTAGTGTTCTTTCTCTTGTAAGCTCGTTCTGTTTGGCTGTAGAATTTTGTAGATCTTCCCACTGTAGCATCGACCATAGTTATAGAATTTTAGCGCCAACAGTCACTCAGAAATGTCTTTGCGCCATCCACACTAGGGAAATAAGGTGGTTCAAAATATATCTGAGCCAGAGCACCACAAGAACCTAGATATGATGGACCCTTCATTTCAATGCTACCCATGACCACTATCACCAGCTGCTGATATGAGAAGAAAAACCTTTTCACTGCGGCTTCAATTGCCTGGAAGGCCATCAGAAGATGTACTGCTGCAGCATGATAAGCATCTGAAGTGCTATGTGATTGAAGTCCGTGTGAATGAAACAAATGCATAACTGCCTCCTGGAGCCTTGGTCCACCCTTTGGATCAGCCTCAACACCCATGACTTTTGGCACCAGATGCCTTAGTTCCTTGCATGCATTTGTAAGGTCTCTAAGGGCAGCAGACCGAAGGCAATATGCACCTGCAGGAGTACTAGTGCTGCTAATGGCCAACTGGTGTTTAAGGCGAAGGAAATCATCTGGGTCCATCACTAGAAGCAAATTCACAATCTCTGTGAGCATCTTCCATATCCTTTCAACCATCCAACAGTCTGTCGATGCTCCTATGAAATCCCCAGAATCTATTCTTTGATATATTCTGTGCAACAATTCTTGGGCTACAAATACCCAGGCCTCAAAGATCTGGAGAACAGTGCAAAGTGTGGGATCTTCTGGATTATGGAATTGTTTAGATTGCTTTAAAGAGTGCAAATAGCTTGGCTTGCAGACTCTATCGTATTCAAGAATAGGCTTACCTGATAGATTTGGTTCCCCAAGACCTAAAGTGAAGGGAGTTCTCTGCATATGGCATTCAATTGCAAGCCATATTCTGGAAACCATGGCTTCAGCTCTTTTCCATGTACCCAAACGAGGAAGTAAGCTCTCTTCACTTGTTCTGCTAACCACTGGTAAAGCACCAGGTCTCTGCCATACCTCATGGGCAACTTTCGTAGCAAGAACACCATTACTTACTGACAACTGAACAATGGGAACTTGCTTGTCATCTTCACAAATCATTGAAATTAACTCGATCTGAGAACCAGTTAGGGATTCAAGCCTTCTCTTCCATTCTTCTTTGTCAATGTAAGTCCTTGTGTCACAAAGGAGAGACGAAATGAGCCGGAAAGTAATCTCCAACGACTGTAAAGCAGGCTTTACCAGCCCCTCTCTAGACCAACCAGTCCATTCCTTGCATTTCCACATGGCACTGAGCTCGGGGAGAAGCACATACTGCTCGTAGGCCGCACACTCCATGGGAGATGGCTCTATGGATTCTTCAACAAGGGAAAAATGTGTCAGCGACCCCGTTAAAGGTGATATTCCGCTGGAACCAGAATCATAGTTGTTCTGTACCAGTTTCGCATTATTACCACTGCCTTGGGGACCTTCTATTCCTTCCATGCTATTGCTGCTATTACTGACCTCCATCATTCTCATTCAATAGCCTGTTAGGATAAAGCACTGAACAACCCAGATCAAATGCTCTGCAAAAATAGTTTAATTTCTTAGACTTTCTGAATCAATCCCACTGAATTAAAATCTGTTCTATTAACTCCTCCCACACAAAAACAGAATATAGAAGTGGAAACTTATATTCAACGAATGAAAATTTGCACCTACCACATGTTCGGGTTCTAAGAAAGGCAGTTACAGTATTCACTACCTAAGATACACAGACCAAAACCATAACAACCACCAAAAATGAAAAAAAGAAAACATATATTTAACTGAAATTCCAAATAAAAAAGCAAAGAACCCCAAATCATAAAATCAACAAAAGTCTGGTTTCAATWCATAAACTATTACAGAATTGCTCCTAATACAGATACAAATCATCTGCCCTGGAACCCAAATCATAAGATTAGCAGAGACCTTCTTTTGCTCCCCACAAACAACCCAAATTAAACCAGGGACCTTCTTTTGTTCYTAACACAAAAATACAAAACATTCAACACTCAACCCGGAACACAAAATCAACAACAAAGAGAGTTTTAATTTTTTTACATAGAAGTAATGAAGCGTGCCCGTTCTTAATCATAACTCAATAGCCCAAAAACCCAAATGCCGGCAAGACGAAATTCTCTGATAAACATACTCCACTGTGTGTAGTAGGGGCTAGCTAGACTTTCTAATAATATATTCTAGTCTACAGTGCTCATGTAGAACCTTGCAATTGGGCCTACCTACAGCATTGTATTATTATATTTTTGCATTACACCAAGATATCAAAGAATTTACTACAAGCACCTATCAAAAATTCATAAAATCAACAAAAGTTTGGGCGTAATACATTTAACGATTACATAATTTGACCCCAAAAACAGACCCTAAATGCCTGCGCTGAAACCCTAACCAGCAAACCATCTATGATATTGATTTCAATACTGAAACGACGACGGAACTTTTCTCACCCAAAGTATAAAACCAATAATAGCAGTTGGGTCTCAATTCACGGAAACAATAAGAGAAAACCYCAAATAATGTAAGAAAGAGCCCAAATCATGAAAAACACAAGATGGAACTGAGGCTTTTAGAACATACCTATGGCTCTGTATTGATATTTTTCTCAGTATGCCAAAGCAGAGCAGCCCTCAACGGCCTCCAAGGTCCAAACCGCTTCAAATCTTTGGAACCCCCACAAGCTGTAACTCTTCAACTGAACTGTAATGCGCAAACCTCAATCAAGGTCCACCTGCATCTACTGGCATTAAATACCCAATGAGCTATAAATCACATGTGATTGAATTGGGTGCAGGCCTGAACTGCTAATCAACAATCCCAGAAGCTTGAAATTACTGAAAGCCTGGATATTATGACCGAAATCGCAGGAATTTGTGATTCTATAATGACGAAGACGCACAAGAGACAGAAGGCCTGGGAGATTGAAGAGGTAAGTTGTCTGATGATGAGAAATGGATGTCGTAGCGGATCCAGTATATATGGGATTTCAATAAACCGACTTGAAACACGGAACACGGAATGTCAAACGCAAACTTTTCTCTCCGTGTCTTATCGCTTCGTTATCAAAAATGGCTGCCGCAGCAGTTGCATGGGCGGTGCCTCCAGCTATTAAAATTTWAAAAAACAAACTATGAACCACGAAGACTCCGACTCTTTCCACTAACAGTCTTAATTGGAGATATTGGTGGTTAGTATTAATGGGAGAAATTAGTTGTAATAAGTCTTTAAACTAATAGAATTAATGGTAATATAGTCTTTCCATATTCCAAAGAAGAAGAGTCGGCCGCCTCACTCAATCCACAATCCCACACGGCATTTGATAACTAATTCAAATTCAAACGCTTCCAGGAAGACGAGATGGGTATTGAATATTATGGAGGATTTGGTCTCGAATGGGCAAAGGCATTTAAGCGTCCTTATCCTAATCCGGTTTCGTTGGCATCCACGTCGTGGTTTTACCAGTTCCGCCATTATTGGCATTGTCCCCCACTCTGCTCTGTTCGGACAAAATAACCTTATTTAAATGGAGGCAGCGTGGAATTGGAAACCACGTTATAACGGTAGACTTGCCCGGAAACTGTTACGGACACGTCACAGCCATGGCCGGTGAGTTTTCTAGCCGCCCAGGACCGTGTGGCGGCAGCATCACGGGCGCAACTTGCTGGTTGCCAGGTCAGCAACCGCGTAGGGTTGGTGGTTCCGGCCTCTAGAGTCTACTCCATGGGGGCTAATGATGTTTGTTAGTTGTAAATTATAGGGATGAAAGGGAGTGTGACGGTATCATCTCCATAAAATAAATAAAATAAAATGACGAGTGGTGTTTGTGTTGGAGTGAGGAAGGATATTGTTTACATTGAATTAATGGTTTGTACTATAAAGTTGATGTTTAAAGTGGTAAAGTATTTCATCATGAGTGGTGTTAGTGTTAGAGTGAAAAAAGAATATTGTTTCCATTAATTCAATGATTTGTATTATAAAGTTGGTGTTCAAAGTGGTAAAGCATTTGATAAGGTAATGTGTTATAAATCAATTTTATAATTTAATTATTATGTATATAAAAATATTATATATATATATATATATATATATTAAAAAAAAATGAAAAAGATTAACTATGTTAATAAAATTAAATATTTCACTATATTTTTATTAATAAAAATAACAAAAACAAGTGAGAAGGATTAACCATGTTAACAAGATCAAATATTTCACTATATTTTCACTCACAAAGATAATGAAACAAAGCTCTTGGTTTTTCGCTCTCACTTAGACATGATAACATGGGAAAGGTCATTATATTTTCTATATCCATGTTCTACTTTGATTTCTTTATTTTTATGAGTTTTGGCATATTAACGTGAAACCAAATTTAAATCTTTATTAATGTATATGTAATTAAGAAGGCATATAATATTTTTAAGAGTTAATTTTCAAATTAACAAAGTTTTATACTAAAACTATAATGAGTTTATTAAATTTATTTCTAACTTGTTTAATTATAAAAATGAGATTTTGAAGAATATTTAATGGATGTCCATTATTTTCATTCATTTTTCTAATAAATCTTATTAGTCCTAAAAATATGGTAAACATCATCTTCATTAATAAAAGCTCACTAATATTATTTAATACATTTATTGATGATATAAATACAACTTAGGTCACTTAATTTCATACCACAATGGTTGTAGTTATAATTCAATCCATACATTTATTGATGACGTAAACAAAACTTAGATTAATTATTAACTTCATAACTTAACTATTCTTGAACTTTAATTGGAGGTCCCACTTTTAAGATAATTTACTCTTCTAGCTTTATCACAAAAAAACCAAATATCTCATTAAAAAAAATTAAACTTTAATAGGGAAAATGTGAAACCTACCTACTTAATAGAGCTATCTTAATAGAGTTATTGTGCTTGAGAAAGGGTCACACTAAGCTAAGTCCACACATACATTACGTCTTTGAAACTAAAAGGATGGTGATAGAGCTATTGTGCTTGAGAAAGGGTCACCCTAAGCTACATTACGTATTTGAAACTAAAAGGATGGTCACATGCACCCTAAATAATCGGCTTTGTTCCACATTACGGACAGGATCGAATCGGCTCTGCTTTTTTCGCTACACCTTTTTAACTAAGAAGACGGTCACGTGGACACGAAGTTGCGAACTGTAAAATGTCCAAATCGCTTAACCCATCATGACATGGACTCGAGAGATCCGAAGAGCATAAACCCACGTCGACGTCTTCACCTGTCGTGACGGTCGCCTAACCACGTGGCCACGCGTCAGACAACACGGGTTCTTGCCACATGAACCGCAAACGACGGGGAAAAACCTAACATTCCACTAAACCCGCCGGATGACGTGCACGGAACCACCCCACCCACACTCATTAAATACACTTTGCGTGATCCATAAACACATTATATTTATTATATACCCATACTACGTCCCGATATCCACAAATTATATTTATTATTATCCAGAGATTTTTTTAATTATGTTTTTTTCCGTCCGTTATTTGCTGAGCTGGCAGCACAGCATTACTGCGTGTGGCGCACTGGCAACTCGTTACGACATTCCAAAATATCGCCTTATCCTAAAAATATGACAGATCCCATTCTCTTTATAATATTCTTTCTTTCCCTTCTTTATAATTTCGTGATGGAATGAGAGAGACCCAATGACCTTTGGGTTCCAAAATCTTATCTTCTTTTGGACTTTGAGTAACCCGTCATTCCGACTAGACCTCGGACTTTGTACGAGGGATTATATTATTCTTTTTTTCTCTAGAGTTCACACGTGGAGAAGACTGATAAGCCATGTTAGCATGTTTGAAAAGTCATGGGAGGGTTTAGGGTTCGTGGCACGGGTCATGTTAGTCCTTACGCGGGCATCAGATAATGTGGAATTTGACTCCATTTTTGTCTAAACTTTGGCGGACAGATTCAAAGATCACATGTATGTTGTTTGGACTCTTCTGGAAGAATGGTTAGGAAGGTAAAGGTAGCGTGTGGAAAACATAGGTCTCATGCGGGAGAATACCAGCTGGAATAAATCACGTTCGACTCAATTTGTTAAAACAAATTCTGCTACCAAACATTAGAAAAGGTAACCATCGTTTAACTTCACTACGGTGTCCCAGCCTAACCATGGTTCAGCCTAACTTGATTATGGTGTTTAGATTATTGGTTTAACTTTAATTATGGTTTTTGTTTTGTCTAATTTTGACTATGCTATCTCCATGAGGATGGGGTGAGGGAAATATAGGAGAAATGTATTGGTGGGGGTGGGAGAAATATAGGAGAAATGTATAATACATTTCTCCTATATTTCCTCTACCCCACCCTCATATGAGGGCGAGGTGACCGAAATATAAAAAAAATGTACTATACATTTCTCCTATATGAGGATGAGGGTGGGTCACCACTTAGTGATCATGTAAGCTTAGACAGGTATAGTTCTACGTTATCCACCTGTTCTACCCATACCAACTTTATGGAATTGGCTTAATAGGGACAACTATTCACAACGGAAAATATAGGAGAAATGTATGGAATGTATTGGTGGGGGTGGGAGAAATATAGGAGAAATGTATAATACATTTCTCCTATATTTCCTCTACCCCACCCTCATATGAGGACGAGGTGACCGAAATATAAGAAAAATGTACTATACATTTCCCCTATATAAGGATGAGGGTGGGGGTGCAGAAAATATAGGAGAAATGTATGATTGGACCTAACTTCATTATGGTGTTTAGATTATTGACTTAATCTTAATTATGGTATTCCTTTTGTCTAATTTTAACTATGCTATCCCCATCTTTGGCCCAACCCAAATTATGGTGTTTACATGTAAATATCAAATGGATGTTGAGGTTTTTATATTTATATCTTATTATTGCTTTCTAGAAGTCAAATACATTTTATATATTATATATTTAGGATGAAAGAGAAATATAACATATTAACAAATTGGTATTGAAAAAGAAATGCTTTTTAATATAAAAATTAAAATGATTAAATAGTAAAAAAATTAAAAATTGTTGTTTTTTTATTTTTAAATTTAAACTTAAAATAGATTTAATGTTAACATAAATCTATTTTATTTGATAATGATGTGCTTGTTTAGATTTATTTATTTTATTTTCACATCAAAACTTGGAATCCTATAATATGGTGAATATCAATGCACCCACTCAAATCAGAATATTGCTAGAAGAGTGTCCTTCATGCTTTCTCGTTGGGATGCCGAGGGTACTTAAAATGACAGTGGGCAAAGTGTAATGGGTCTTGTTCTTATTGGTAGATGTCAAATTAGAAGTGACTTTCACGTCCATGTCAAACTTTAAGATATTTAATTTTATTTTGGGATGCATATTAAAGGATAATTTAAACTAGTTACACTCGTTAAGTTATGGAAAAGTAAGCACGAACAAAAATAAAAGTGGGGATGAAGGACATACACACAAAGCAAATTAGAACATGATTATGTTTGTATTGTTGTGTACAACACTATATGAAAGAGAGAGAGGGAGGATGACTAACTATTGTATGTTTTATCTTCTACCTTGTGTCATACATAAATATATAAGAACCATTTCATTTATAAGAATGTCCATTAAGTTTTTAAAGGCGATTTTGTTTCGTGACTATCAATGGGTTGATTGTTCATCTCATTGGTGCATTGTGTGTTGTTATTTGTCCACATGCACGAGCGTACATGTGTTAGTGTGCATAACCAAGGGTGTCGTACTGGTACATAACATGATAGTACTAAGCATGCAAGGGATATCGAAGCGTGTCCACAATATGTTGAAGTGTGCATACGAAATTTAGAACTTTAATCTTATAAAAATGTCCATTGAGTTTTTAAAGACGTTTTTGTTTCATAACTATCAATGGGGGTGATTGTCCATTTACTTGATGCATTGTGCGTTGTTACTTATCCACATGCATGAGCGTGCATGTGTTAGTGTGCATAACCAAAGGTGTTCTAGTGATAACACTATAACACTAGACATACAAGAGGGTGACAAGAACTATACCCTTACAAGGCCCTTAACCTTGTAAGAAGAACAAGAATATCCTCATTGGAAGAGGCCGACATGAAAGGTAAATACCATACTTGCTCTCGAATTAAGATCATTCTCATTTTAAGAATTTTGGAGATTATCCATGAAGTGGTTTGGAGAATTTTATTTGATTGGAAAGATAACTTGCAATGGACACAAATAATGATAAAGGTATTGCATGTACGTGAGGGG
>JASDQU010508822.1:13507-35129 GCA_032191745.1 Picea mariana | reverse complement strand
AATGAGATCCACAAAGAGATGATACCTGAGATGGTCCCCATACATCTGTATGCACAAGCTCTAACCTTTCACTCTTCTTTTCTTTTTCGACTTTGAGAAATCTGACTCTCTTCTATTTTCCATAAACACAATGCTCATAGAAGTCCAAATCAATTTGTTTAAAATCTGGCAACAAATTTCTTTTGTGAAGTATCTGTATCCCCTTCTCACTCATGTGTCCAAGCCTATGATGCCACAGTGTTGTATCCACTCTTGTAGAAGCTAAAGAGATAGAAGAGTCAGTATTACCAGTACATAAATACACTCTACCTACCTTCTCTCCTTTCGCTATCACCAATGATCCTTTGATGACCTTCCACATCTTATCTGTAAATATGGATATACAACCTTCACTTTCCAACTGCCCTGTTGAAATTAAATTTTTCTTAAATCTGGAACATGTCTTACCTCTTTCAACGACCATTGGTTTCCATTGCATTGCTTTATTTTTACCTTTCCAATTCCAACAATTTTGCATGGTGCATCGTCACCCAAATGAACTTGTCCAAAATCACCTTGAACATAATATAGAAAATGTTTTCTATGGGGTGTGGCATGAAATGAAGCCCCTAAATCTACTACCCAAGACTCATAAATATTATCTACAGAAATAATCAAAGCATCTTGTAACACATCACCTATTAAATTTGCTTCCTAATTTCTCTCCTGTTGTCCATCTCTTTGTTTCTTTGGAGCTCTGTAGTCTTTCTTCAGATGTCCTTTCTTCCCACAATTCCAGCACTCTATCTTTCCAAGTCTAGATTTAGATCTGCCCTTCTTAGAATTCCCATGGTTCTCGAAACCCTTTCCTCTGTCCTTTTGTCTTCCCCTGTTCTCCATGTTCAACGCATTTCCTGATGTCTCACCAATGCTTTTCTGTCGTATTTCCTCACTAAGGATAACACCAACAACATCATCAAATTTTAAAGTATTTGAACCAGAGATATAGTTACTTACATCCATGACCAAGCTGTTCTAGCTTTCTAGCAATGAGCACAAGATTAGAAGAGCCTTGACCTCATCATCAAAGTCCACTTTTACAGAACTTAGTTGATTAGTAACCGTATTAAAATCATTTAAATGATCTGCAATAGACCCACCTTTTGACATATTCATATTAAATATTCTCTTCATTAGAAATACCTTATTGGATGCCGATGGTTTTTCATACAATTTGGCCAATGCGTCCATCAGACCCTTCGTTGTCTTTTCTTTTGAAACATTGAAAGCCACCGACGCTGCTAGGCTTAGCCGTATTGTTCCTAGATCCTTTATTTCAAGAATATCCCATTCTTCATCCTTTGTAGCCACCGGCTTCTTTGCTATTCTGCCCAATGGTAGGAATATATCCTTCTGATATAAATAGTCTTCCATTTGCATCTTCCATAACTGGTAGTTTTGGCTGTTAAATTTTTCGACCCTAAAATTTCCATCTTCCGACATTGCTCCCACTCGAACCAGAAACCCTCTTTTCCTATGAGTTACCTTTCACTCTGATACCAGTTGTTAGAAAAACAGGACCGTGGAGCAATAAAATAAAACAAATGTGGAAACAAAACACTGAAGATACACAATACAATAGAGACACAGATTTACGTGGTTCACCCAGTGTGGACTACATCCACCAGTGAAATTGCCGGGTCCTTCCTTTATTATTATCCAGCATATGGAGGGATACAACCTACAACAAATCCACTGTAACTTCCTCTTATTTCTCTCACAGTCTCCTATCTCAGAATACAATATTTTCCATCAACCATAGCCACAACACATTTCCCTCATAAAAGAGGGTTTCCTTCTAGGGAAAAAAATCATAACATAATCTCTATCGTTAGATCTGTGAATTTATAATGAATGGTCCAGATTTACAATGAAATTACAATATACATTTACAAGGAATTTTTTCCTTCTGGAGTTCTATTTTCCCCTAGACCCCCCAACCGGGGGGATAGCCCCCCCCGGACCCCGTAGAGGGGGTACCCCCCCTCTGCACTCCCCCACGTGGAAGAGTGTACATACTTCTTGGGTGTAAATACTTCATTGGGTATAAACACGGTTGAAAGTAAAAGACCTCTGAATCAGGAAGATAATCAGGCTCCACAACCAACACTCTGCTCAAGGAAATCATCAGCATGGAAGACATCAACTTGCTCAAAGAAGACAATTGTTTTCCAGGTACAAAGATTTTTTCTATGGATATTGTTTTTACTGCTCTAACTTTGGCCACAAAGTTGTAAATTGTTCTTTAAGATTTAGACATGAGCAATCAAGACAACCAAGGAATAAATATCTGCCACAACAAAGAATGAGACATCCAAGTAAAAAACAACCACAGACTTCAAATCATGTGATGGCTAGGAAAAGGACGCAGATTACACATAACAATCATTATGATCCTTTATTCAATGAACCAGAATGTTACATCTGCCATAATTATGGACATAAAGCTGCAGACTGTCGCTTAAAAAACTATAATCCAGATTCAAATCACAGAGTTGAAAACATCAAGGTTTGGAAGAAGAATGAAGATAAAAAGTTTGGATTAGTGTTGTCACCTCAAAGACAAAAATACACCTAGTATATTGACAGTGGATGCTCCAGTCATATGACATGTGACAAAATTAAGTTCCTATTACTCAAAGAAAATAAATCAGAGAGTGTGACCTTTGGAAACGATGCTCCAAGAAAGATCAGAGGTAAAGGTATAGTAACCTTAAGTAATGGAAGAAGAAAAGATCAAGATGTATTATTTGTTGATGGTTTAAAGCATAATCTTCTTAGTGTCAGTTAGATATGTAACAGAGGATGCGAAGTCACTTTCACTGCCAAGAATTGTAAAATAAATACAATAAACACAGGAGAGATGATTGCAAAAGGGATTAGAACTTAAAACAATGTATATGTTCTGAAGGAAGATAAGGAGAAATGTCATTTACAAAAACTTGATGAAAGTTGGTTATGGCACAGAAGGCTTGGACACCTGAATTTTGATCATATTGTCAAACTGAATAATGAAGGTGTTGTGAAAGACCTTCCAAGAATATCTAAGCCTAATAAATTTGTATGTGAATCTTTTCAAATGGGGAAGCTGAATCGTGCTCAATTCAAATCGAAGAGTTTCACATCTTCAAAGAAACCACTTCAAATTGTTCATATGGATCTGTGTGGACCATCGCGAAAGGAAGGAACTAGAGGAGAACATTACTTTATGCTAGTCATTGATGACTTCTCTAGACTTATGTGGGTTTCCTTTCTGAGAGAAAACTCTGATGCGTTTGAGAAGTTCAAAAATTTTAAGGCATTAGGTGAGAATCAGACAGGAAGGAAGTTAAAGGAAATTCGCTCAGATAGGGGAGGAGAATTTATGTCAAGAGATTTCAAAGAATTATGTGATAGACATGGAATTAAAAGAGAATATACTATTCCAGGTACACCTCAACAAAATGGAGTTGTAGAACGCCAAAATAGATCAGTTCCATAGATGGAAAGGGATATGATGAGTGAAAGGGACATTTCACAAACCTTCTATGTGGAGGTTGTTCACATGGTTGTTCATATTCTAAACAAAGTGCATCTAAGGCCGAATAGTGATAAAGCTCCATATGAGTTATGGTTTGGTCGACCTACATCAATCAAGAACTTAAAAGTATTTGGAAGTAAATGCTACATCAAGAATAATGATGATCATATGGGAAAATTTGATAACAGATCTGATGAAGGTATCTTCTTAGGATATGCAACGAACAGTAAAGGATACATATTCTTTAACAAAAGAATGCATAAATTAGTAGACTTTATTGATGTTTCAATTGATGAAGAAGCTCCTGTAAAAGATCAACAGAGAATAAGCACTAAGCCAGACGAAAAATATGATGAGAATAATGAAGATAAAGAACAACAAATCTCAGAGTCACAATAATATGATGAATCAGATGGAGAAGAGACATCCATAAAAGAAGAGTTAGGACAACAATCAACATCAAATCCTTCCTCCAGAATTACTCAAAAGAATCATCCTGAAAGTCAGATAATTGGTGAGAAAGACGAAGGTGTACAAACCAAGAGAAGGATAATCAAAGAGATCGAGCAATCACATATAGGATTCATATCCATGGTGGAACCTAAAAACTTTAATGAAGCCAATAAAGATGTAAATTGGTTAAAATCAATGAATGAGGAACCAGACCAGATTGAAAAGAATGACACTTGGGAACTTGTTCCTAGGCCAACAAATAAAAATGTAATAGGATCCAAATGGGTCTACAAAAACAAGATGAATGAGCAAGGAAATATTGTAAGAAATAAGGCTAGATTGGTCTGCAAAGGATATGCTCAAATAGAAGGACCGAATTTTGATGAAACATTTGCGCCCGTAGAAAGATTAGAAGCTATTAGAATGTTTCTTACCTATGCATGTCATAAACAATTTAAAGTCTATCAAATGGATGTCAAGTCAGATTTTCTAAAGGATATCTAAAAGAAGAAGTCTATATGGAACAACCAAAGGGTTTCCAACTGTCAGATAACCATGACTTTGTATGCAAGATGAAGAAAGACTTATATGGGTTGAAACAAGCTCCTCATGCCTGGTATTACAGACTGGATAAGTATCTTCAAGACAAAGGGTTCAAGAGAGGAACAATTGACAAAAATCTATATATCAAAACAGAGGGTAATGATTTTCTCATTGTGTTGGTCTATGTAGATGACATCATCTTCAGAAGAAATAATGCTCATTGGTACAATGGTTTTCTTCTGCCATGCAGTCTGAATTTGAAATGTCTATGATAGAGGAACTGTCATTTTTTCTTGTTTTGCAAATTACTCAGAGGTCTAAAGGAATATTTCTTTCTTAGGAGAAATATCTAAGAGAAATGTTGAAAAGGTTTCAAATGGAAAATTCTACACCTATGGTCACTGGATGCAAGTTAAGCAAGGATGATGACTCACCTAATGTTGATCAGAGTTCATATAGGTTTATGATAGGCAACCTATTGTACATCACAGCATCCCGTCCAGACATAATGCATGTTTTTGGAATGGTAGCAAGGTATCGGGTTGCACCTAAACAGAGTCATTTGTTAGCTATCAAAAGAATATTCAGATACTTGAAAGGAACAATGAACTATGGCCTATGGTATCCTAGGAATCATAATTTTAAACTATCAGTCTATTTAGGTGTTGATTGGGATAAATGCGTGGATGAAAGGAAAAGAACGAGTGGAGGTGCGTTCTTCTTAGGAGATTCTATTGTATCATGGTTGAGCAAGAAGCAAGGTTCCATTTCCTTATCGACTACAGAAGTTGAATACATTGCATCTGCCACTTGTTGTACCCAAGTATTATGGAAGATTCAGACACTGGCACACTTGGAGGTAAAGTATAATGCACCGATCCCAATTCATTGTGATAATACTAGTACAATTAGTGTGTCAAAGAATCCTATATTTCACTCCAAGACCAAGCATATACCCATCAAGTATCACTTATTGAGGGTAAAGGTAACCAACACTATTGTTTCTTTGCATTATATTCCATCAAAGATTAGATTGATGATATCTTCACTAAACCGCTTGCAAAAGCTCAGTTTGAGTATCTACGTTAGAAGTTGGGCATGACCTCGTTATCAAGTTAAAATAGTCTATCTGATCAGGGGGAGAGTGCTCCTAGTATATCTGATCAGGGGGAGCACAAAGTCACTCTCTGTTTTCTTTGAAGTTGATGTCAAAGGGGGAGAAAAAGGCATTGTATATATGCTACAATTGGAGGTCTAAGCAGAATAGTGCAACCTTTTAGGGTTGCCATCAATGCCAAAGGGGGCGATTGTTGGCATGTTTACAGGAAGAATTTTCTTGTCATTGATGGAAAGAACAACAGTGAACCAAACCTCATGAGAACAAAAGAAGAGAAAGCTCAGAAGAGATAGTGGTTTCCAGAAGTGCAGACGAGGTCCAAGAGACAGACTTGTAGGAGGAGCAAAGGTCGAGAACCGTGAACACTTAGAAATCCTTCTAAGTTAGAGAGATGAGAAGCTCAGGAGGAAAATTAATACTAGTCATTGGATCACCGATCCAGAAGACCAACAACTACCAAATTGAATTAATGAAGGATGGGACAAGCGGGGAAAAACAATTGAGAATTCGATCATCCGAATTTTCGTCAGTTGTCAGATTGATTTAAGTGGAAGAACAGGATAAGCAAGGGATGATATATGAGATATCGATCACCTGAATTTCTATTAGCCTTCTAATCAAAATAAGTGGAAGGACGAGATAATTTATAAGAAGGGTGCGTTAATATCAGTGGCCAATAATCGGGCACTCAGATCTATGGTCGATAGGGCATATCGGACCCCCCCAAAATTTCTTCCTTTAACCATGGGGGGGGTTCTAAGTTGGTGGTATTTCCCATGTGGGACCATCATATGTGTCACCTTAGTGTCAACTCAGACCCCCCTCACTCATTACCACTTACCGCCTAACCCACCCTCCGAGTAAACCACCAAACCACTCATACATACCACCTCCATTCTCTAACGTCACACTCCACTACCACGCTCTTCCTTCACACTCCACTACACTGCCTACACGTCTCACCCATGTTAGCATACCACCTTAGCAAGGACATGTGGTAGACCACATCAACAAGGACATGTGGAAGACCACATCAACAAGTACACATGGCATAATCAGATGATGACAAGTGTCATGAGGAAATTGGCTCGTGCCATGTCAACAAGTGACGTAAGAAAGCTAGGTCACTCCAAGAGATTTACTTTGAGAGTTTCATCACCAACAAATGTCAAAAGTCCTGAAGTCTCGAAGGACAAAGGTCAGAATTCTCTCTCAGCCATTTGATCTAAAGATCACTTCAGGTGCATTCTCAAACATTGATCTAGTTCAGTGGAAGGACAATGTAAGTGGAAGTGTTAACCGACAGCAAGAAGTCTCCACTGCCTATGAATTATTCAGTAGGTGACCAATCCAGAGGAGAATGAAGAATCAATTAGCCTAAAGTCCTGAATACCCGAACACCAAAGAGCTGAAGAAGACCCTAGCCATTGATCACCAGGAGGGGTACGGGTCAGAAGATTATGCATTCAGGTGAAAGAACTATGGGAGAAACGAGTGAAAATTAGTTGAAACTCCCGAAGCCCAAAGTGTCTAAGTCACTCATGATCATTGTTCGTGCAGGAGGGTATGTCTCAATAGATCATTGACTCTGGGTGAAAGTGTTCATGGAAAAGAGAAGTTTCGAAGAGTCAAAAAGGTCAGAGTCTCAAAGTGGAGGATAGCCATTGGATTAAGGAGGACAGATGCCAATAGATCTTCCATTTCATAAGATATTCAGTCAAAAGAAATGAGAAATTTAGATTCGAAATCTTTGAAGTCTGGAGACCCGAAGGAGATCTCGACCGTTGATCCAAGAGGGACACACATCAGTGGATTATCAACTTCGAAAGATTGACGTATGAAGGAAATCAAGGGTTGAGATTTGAAACTCACGAAGCCCAGATCATGAAATAAATCACAACCATTGATTTAGGAAGGTTAGGTATGATCCACAGATCGTGAAAGAACAAATCTGAACCATCCGTTTAGGAGCACCGTCAAGATCATGAGATTGATGGTCCTGTCGAATTGTAGGGATTGAAGATGCACGAAATTTAAAAAGCTGAAGGTGGGTTGCAATCAAAACCGTGGTTTTGGAGAAAGGACACGTGGAGGGTCAAGGTAAATTGCGGGGAAAAAAATAGTTTGATAAAAACCACCTTTAGACGCCCCTGCAATCTCATCGTCACATGATCTTTCATCCAAGGTCATATCAAGAAACAGAGCTAGTGCTCACTAGAACAAGATCAGAAAGTTCCTTTTGAATAGGCGTTTGGTCACCAACGGTGGTCATGTGAAGGAAGGGGCTTAGAAGCCAAAGAAGCCAAAAATGACTGACTGTAACTACCAGAGAAGCCAGAGAATCTCAGGATAACACCCACTAATGATGAACAGATTCAGAATAACTTCCAGAGAATATGAAGAGTTTGAATGATGATCAAGCACAGGACTCAAGGTGAGAAAGACATGCATAACAGAGAAGATAATGTTCTTTTTCAATAGTTATGCATGTGGGTAGAATGTGACCATGTACAGGACCTGAAATGGAGATCAGAGGTGCAACGTATAGCATGCAAAGACAACACAGAGTATAAAGGAAGAAGAGAAGATGAACAAAGGAATTAGAGAGTGCAGCAAGAGAAAGAGTAGAGTATAGAAGAAGAACAGAGTAATAGAAGCTGGAAGAGGTAGAGGAGACATGTAGTTGTAATAGACCATATCAGAGACAGAGTAAGTAAGTAAAGTTTTTTAAGATTCAATCAAGGTGGTAGGGTGGTGCTAGGGAGGATTGCAGTCCTCTAAATTCTATTTGGTGCTAGAATATATTCTGGGAGTTGGTGCTTCCATCTAGTGGGTGCTAGAGAAACCTGGGATTTGGTGCTTCCATCTAGTTGGTGCTAGAGAAATTTGAGATTTGGTGCTCTCTACAAGTTGTAGCCTCATATTTGATTTGGAGCTCAAAGATTGTTATGTACATGAAAGTTGGAACTTCATTGACATCCTAAGAAGAAGAGGTTTTCACCCTTATCGGTTTCCTCATGAAAATCAGTGTCTCTGTGTATTCTGTCTGATTGGTCAAATATTATATATCTATGCATGTTAAGTTATTAGCAACACATTAAATAATAATCTAGAAAGAATCAGAAAATAATAGGAAAGTTTCAAGCTTATATACATAATTGATTCACCCCCCCCCCCTCTCAGTTATATTTCCAATAGATCCATGAGTTAGGATATTGAATTCTTGAGATATGGGGGGATCATCGTGAGAGGAGTGCCAGAGAAAAGTGGGCTCGTAAAATGGTTGTTTTGATTGAAAAGAGGTGGTGAGAGAAATTGAAAAATTTGATGAAGAGGCCTAATCAATAGCCTAAGGAGATCAGCCTTAAGAAGAGTCATAAAAGAGAGTTAGATAATATGAAAGAGTTGCAGTTATGTGGAAGGATGGCCAACCAATGGTTGAAGGAGAAGTTTGAGATAAATATGAGAGTTCTGGAGAGAGTAGATGAGAGGGATAAAATTTAGAAGAAATAATCAATATTGGAGTCACCACTGAGAAACAAGACTCAATAGTAACCTCTACAGAATTTGTGGGAGAAACAACTCTTGCAGTGCCCGAAGATGTGAAGTACACTAAAATACCTGATAAATATGACCTCCTAATGTGACCCCCCAGGTTAAAGAATCCTCTCTTGAAGACACAAGAACTAGCATTGGATCACCCAGTCCCTCAGCAGAATCTTCCAATCTAGTAAATTCTATAAGAAAATCTCCCATAATTTATGTTATTTATCCTCATTATATGTTAAGAACCAAATATCAATATAGCATAGAAAAACCTTAGAATAAGTACTCAATGCCTTGAAAAATAGATAATTTCAGATAATAAGCTTCTTTGAGGGGGCAACCTCCTTTTACCCCACATAAATGTTCAAGTACAAGATTATTCCAAATGAAAATGTATCCTTGGTATATATAGGAGACTAGGAGGTATAATTACAACTAATGGAATAAAGTCGACATAAATAAAATAACATTACTAATGTAATATGCCCCAATTAAGGGGTAATGAGCCAATATTAGGGCTTAACATTCTAGTCCAACCAGTTCAAGTGGTAGCAACAATAGTACTTTGGAAAATTCTTTAGTGTTATTGCAACCAGGACTTTTAGGATTTATCTTGATAGGGTCCCCAACTCCTCCCATGGAATATTAGCATGTCAGATCTCTCACCTGATACCCAAAATTATGGGGAAAAAGGGATGAGGATGTGGAACAACATTGGTTCCTTTGTGAGTCCATTTGGCAGTCTCGCCGGACTTTAGATGACTATAGATTAGTCGATTTTCAGACCACGTTAAGGGGTTGGGCATTAAAATAGTATATGAAATCCATCGAACTAGGGAATCCCTAGGGGAAACCATTTCCTTTACCAGAAGTCAAACAAAAATTTATAGTTGAATTTAAATTACCTAATCCGAGCAACAAGCTTTTTATAAACTACGGGAAATCAAACAAAGAGATGGGGAATCTACTTGGGAGTATAACCAAATATTCAAAGATGTGATAGGTAAATTGGCCAACCCCATTCACGAAGACCACCAGCGGGAATGGTTCATTTAGGGAACTTTACCATTAACTCGAATTCCACTAACCCAACAACGGATAACTACATTGGGGGAAGCCCTAGAATGAGACATGAAAATTAAGGCAATGGCGAGATATTCTGGGAGCTTGTGGGTAATAATACCACCTAGTGGTATAATACTACGCAACTGAAAGTTTCCACCTTGAATGATAAGATTCAATAATTGACCATTCCTAGAGAAGCCTGCCCCTAAGTATAGTGTATTGGTTACTACACTGAGGGGAATACAATGAAACAATGTCCCAGAATGAGGGGTGCAGGACCCCCTCTGCAACCCATGGTGTCTCAACCAATAGGATATTTTGGAGGAGTTGTGCAAGTCACAACCATAGTACCATTCCATGGACCTATGCAATACCATTCCTTCCCAAACCATCAAGGTAATAATAATAAATACAATTGTGAAATCTGTCGAATCCATGGACATCCCCCTTGGCATTGCCAAATCTTAAAAAAATACACCTTTATCTCAAAAACAGTCTACTAGGATTTCCATGGGTCCATTATTCACACCACCAAATAGTTTCACACTCTGGATGCTCTTGCGAATAGACTAGATCAGTCTACATTTAATGTTAATGAAGCTCCTCAAGGATTTGGAGGAGGACATAGAGGTGGTGGAGGGTTCAAGGGTGGACGAACTGGTGGAAGAGGGTTAACTTGGTGTTATAATTGTGATGAGAAGGGACATATCACTGGAGATTTTCCTCTTATGAGATGTTCTTGGTGTGCCCATTGTAGGAACAACACTCATGACATCGATGATTTCCTTGAATTGATCACGAAGTGGGAGGAATGCACCAGACAGTGAGGTGACAATTTGATAAATTCACAGTCCTGACCTCGCAGTGAAGAAAAATTGCCCAATATTAATATTGTTACTAGAGGAGGAACAAGGACTGGTGTTGATGTTGATAACTCAAATCAAAGCAAGATATGCAAGGTGGTACCAGAATATGTTACATATGACCCCCTTGTGAAAAAACATTTCTTTAAGAATGTTGTTGAGATATTTTGATGAGTTTATAATCCTCTAATACCGATACCTACAGAATTGAGTCATGATCCTCAATCTAATCTCGTGGAAAATTGTTTGGCTCATAAATATCCTCTAGCAAGACCCTACTTGAATATTGAATTGTGGTTCCTATTAATTTCTAATATTTTGGATGGCAAACAACTCACTAAGAAGTTGTGGAACAAGTTCAATGGGATTGTAGAGATTGAAATGATCCCATAAGAGTTGATTGTTTCTCATCTTCCCGAAAGACATATAGGTAGAATACAAAGAAGGAAGTAGAGATTCGAATGAGAATTTAGATTAAATACTCGCATCGTCATCTATGAAATTAGTGATGTTATGTTAGATCTGGGGTATGACATCAACATAGTACCAAAGAAAACCTAGGAAGCCATGGGTAATCCCAAGCTCGTATATTCTCTCATTTAGTTGTAGATGACCAATCAATATTTTATCTATCCTATTGGGAGGTTGCAGAATGTTGAAGTGGACTTAGATGGAGTTAATATAATGGTCGAATTCGAGGTTATATAAATCATGGGCGATAAGTACCCATACCCGACTCTTTTGGGCATTGACTGGGCTTATAAGAATTATGTTGTTATAGATATTAAGAAGGAGCTCATGAACTTTGAAGAAGATGGTATGAAAGTCATCCAACCACTGGATCCCTACCGAGGGGAATATGGCAGAGGAGGCATTGGACCACCTCTATATTTTTTACTGCAGGGAAGTGAGAAAACTACATTAACTCGACTGCATATGGCTTGGTAAGTTGGTGCAATATTCAATCTACAGGTGAATATTCTGAGGTCGCTTTTCACAACTGGAAACATTGAATATATGAGAACTTCTCATAAAATTACATGACTATCATAGTGTCCACGTGGATTGGGTCAAAGGTTAGAGACTACCCTATTTATGATGTAACTTTAGATTTAGGTAGATTTCTTGTTGAGTTAGAGGATAAAGTCATGCCAGAGAAAATAAGTCCTATGTTGGATGTTGCGTTATGATCCTCTGCAGCTAGACGATGGGCCACCCACAAGGGTAATTTATCTTCCTGGGATGAAGAAAAGTGTGCCATCCAACATTGCTTTATTTCCCCTTCACAGCTTACTTCATTGAATATGGAACAGTCAATTTTGGAATTATATGATGGGATTTCAGATCTGAGGGAACATGTTTCACACTGTATTCAGATATGAGAAGTTGCACAAATTCCTTCTCAATTGTGGGTGCATAAATTTATTCATTCCTTGGGACAAATTCCATCTTCTTGGTATATACATGAGGAAGTTCAATGCCAAACTAGTTGCTGGCAAATCCTACAACGATAGTTCTGTCAAAACTTATTATTCTTAGGTAAGTCCTCTGAAATCACTGTAGCTTTGCAACAGATTAAGAAAATTATTTTTTCTAATGAAGTTAAGAATATACATCCTCCTACTATTTGTTCTAAACATGAGTACCTCATTCATCATATCCTTTACCCATCTCCTACTCAACTACATGTGTTCTATCTTACTGTTGATAGAGAACTAGAAGATCCTGATGAACTTGAGGAACTTAGGCATGTGACATTTCAAGGCTTCGAAGGGACTAGGGAGGTAAAATATATTATCTCAAAGGTTGTTAGTATTTCCTATACCAAACCCTTGAAGTTGTGTAAAGTCAATATATGAACTAATGAGTATCCTAAGGTAGCATCCATTAGAGACTATTGGGATGAACAGATCATGAAAAAGATATAGGCTATGTTGTGGGAATATGAGGATTTGTTTCCTAAATTGTTTTGATAATTAAAAGGTATTAAGGGAGATTTAGGGGATATTAGGATAGAGATATATCCTAAATCAAGACAAGTCAAGCATAGGCCCTATCGGTTTAATCCCCGAGTTAAAGAGAAATTGAATCAGAAAATTGATAGAATGATTACAGCTGGGTTGATTTTCCCTTAGGATAAAGTTGAATGGATTAGTCCTATCATGATATAGACCAAGAAAGGTATGGATGATATATGAGTTTGTGTGGATTAAAAAATCCTAAACGTTTCTTGTGTAGATGACCCCTTTCCCACCCCCTTTATCAATGAGATATTGGATCAAGTAGTGGGAAAGGAGTCATATTCCTTTATAGATGGGTTCTCTAGATATCACTAGGTTCAAATAGTCGAGGAATATAATAAGAAGACTAATTTCACTACTAAGTGGGGATCATTTACCTACAACTTTATTCCTTTTGGGCTTAAGAATGCCCCAACAGTATTTCCTCATATCATGATCGCAAAATTTCATGATTTCATTCATAAGTTCCTTGAGGTATAGCTGGATGATTGGACTGTATAAAGCTTAATTAAAGAACACATTGGGATATCACGATTGATGTTGAACCATTGTAGATAGCTGCAAATTTCCCTTAATATGAGAAAATGGATTTTTTTTGTACCATTTCGAAATCTACTAGGCCATATTGTTTGTTGGGAAGGAGTGCTAGTAGATCCTATGAAAATTGAGGTCATTCTCAATATGCCTCCTCCTACCACTGTCAAGCAATTGCACATGACCCTGGGACATACTAGATATTATTACCGATTTATCAAGGGTTATGCAATCATAACAACACCTTTGGAACAACTTTTGAAGAAATATGAAGGATTGTGTTGAACTCAGGACTGCGATAAAGTATTTGACCTGCTAAATGAGAATTTGAGCACTGCACCCATTATGACTTATCCTAACTGGAGAATTTAATTTCATGTTCATATTGACTCATTTGAAATTGTGATAGGCCCTATTCTTGCACAATTGGGGGAAGGGAACTTGGACCATGCTATATACTTTTTCGGTTGCAAACTTTCCCAAGATGAACGAAACTACACCACAATCGAAAGTGAATGTTTGGCTATGGTCTATGCTTTACAAAAGTTTAGGAATTGTTTTCTTGGAATTCTTTTTAATTTTTTTATCGACCATTTTTCTTTGAAGTATTTGGTGAACAAATCTATGTTAGAAGATCACATTTGCAGGTGGTTTATATTGTTTCAGGAGTTCTCTTTTGAGGTCGTTTTTAAGACTAGAAAGTTAAATGTTGGGCCAGATCAATTGTCTTTCCTAGAGTCCAGAGAAAGTGGTGGACCCGTAGATGACCAACTCCCATATGCATATATGTTCCATATTGATGCCATTCCTGATTATTTGTCAGATATTTCCCTATTCCTGACTACTGTTACTATGCCAGGAGGATATTCTGCAACCTAAATGAGGCAACTCGTGGTTCATGCGGTGGACTATCAACTGATCATGATCCAACTCTACAAATTGGGATTGGATAATATCTTGAGGCATTGTGTCTTAGACCATGAAAGACCTGATATTCTATGGAAATTTCATAGTGGAGTTGCAGGAAGACATGTTGGCGGAAAGGAAACCGCTAGAAAGATCTTGCAGGTAGGACTATGGTGGCCTACAATGTTTAAATATGCTAAGGTTTATTCTTGAGCCTCTGAGGTATGTTAGAGAGTGGGAAAACCATCATGCGATGATGAGTTTCCTCTACACCCTGTTCGCGCACTATAAGCTTTTGAAAATTGGGTTGTAGATTTCATCGGTATGATAAATCCTCCAGCTAAGCATTAAAAAACTAGATATGTAATTACTGCAACCGACTACCTGACTCGCTAGGCTGAATCGAAGGTTGTTTGGGATTGTTCTATGACCACCACAACACAATTTATTTTTGAGAATGTTATTACCAGGTTTGGTTGTCCTCAGAGCTTGACCAATGACCAAGGAGCCCGCTTTTGTTACGAGGAAAATCACTCTATGGCATGGAGTAAACCACAATAGATAGAATGACTGCAGAAATCAACTTTAGTCTCAAGTATGCTATATAAAAAAGAATTCTAACAAGACAATATAAAGAGCCTACCTCGTCCGGATGTTCAAAGAAGACCATCGTTGAGCACTCGACTCAAATTTATATACCTGCAACGTTTCCTCAACAACCAAGATACACAAGCATATGGTGATAATATATAAAGTTAACACATATAATAGCATAATCCATAAATATTCATAACAAATATTCCCATGGAATAACAATTCAAATATTTGCAAGACATTAATTGGACGAGAAAAGAGTATTTCTATTAAAATATGATCAAAAGAAGTGTATGACTGAAAAAATTCCATGTCGACATGTCTCGGAACCGAGAAACTAAGTCCCTTCCAACTGGGCCTCCACCACTTCAATCCTCCACCAAAGGAAAGCTCATATAAGAGAGACAATGAGGTTCTCCATCAAATAGGGAAGATCTTGGGGGATGAACAATGTGTTCATACTTAAAAGGACAAAGGGATGTAGACTCAATATGAAGTGAATAATTCTTCATAGTGACTTTCCTCTCAAATTTGAATTCTTCTCTCCTATTCCACAGCTTGGATATGGCCCATTTATAGCCTTCAAATGGAACTGAAGGGCCTAGCCATAACATTTCTAGTATATGGAAGGTAAAGGATCATGGATCTTGTGATGTGACAAGGAAACCTAACACCATTTTTAATTGTGGGCACAAAACCTGATGTATACGGGTTGTAATGGTGCAACCTGCATATACACATGTTGTATAGCTGTTAGGCCACACATATGTAGAAAAATATTCTTTTTAGCTCTCGGAATTGCAAAAAGGCACTTCGAGTCTGCATAGGGAAATGGAAAAGTCCTTCTGAGAAAGTTTCATGGGGTAAGGAAAATATTTCTATAACAGATTCCCCCTAATGTGTGAGGTATGAGGAGTATCTATGATGGCTGAAATACATTATAATTCCCAGAAGTGGAGTAATGGAGACCCATCTAGACGAACTAGTTGCTCATAAGAATATTACAATCCATAATGACTTTGTGCACATGGCTACCAATTTGAATTACACTGCAAATCCATGTGGACATATACTAAACAACTATTCATGGACATGAATAGGCAATACAAAGGTAGATACATGCCATAGGCTGTCATAGTCACGAACAAGGCCCAGTGAAAACCAATCTCAAAATAAATCTGAAGATATATGTATACAATGGAGTACAATCTGATCTCCCATGATCACTTAAGTCATATAGGTACAGGTCCAATAATTGATAGAAACAACTCAGGAAAGTTGTGAATATGAACTGATGTCTTCAAATCTTCTACATGATCCGCCAAAGGTGCAATTCTACATCATGTGAATAAAGGAGTTGAGCTCGAACACAATAAGACTTTGTTTGATTACCGGTCATTAAGGTATATCATTAACAAACGTGAGACAACCTACCGATCATGAAAGTAGGTATCAAGGCACTAAGTACATTCTTACAAGTGTGAATAAAGGAGTTGAGGTCAAACACTTGAAGAATCCATCAATCAGGAGACATTGATGTATTCCCAACTGTCGATGGTGAGAGAATATGCCACTGATTACTTTAAGCCTCTAGGTACTCATAAGACTCTAGGCCTCGTTTTTAGAATAGATGATTTGAATTCAATGGAAGGAGACCCCCTGAAAGGAGAGAATTAAGGCATATCTCATCAGTCAGTACGAGGTACAAAGCAGTAGATTGATGATTTGGAGGAACTCAGATGAAGAACATGTTCACAAAAAAACGACCATGTACATATTTTGCATGCACCAGATGCAAGTAGTGCACGAAAAACACCCTCTGAATAGCAGCCAATAAGGAAAACCTCTGAAAAAGGTGAGGAAACCACCAATAAGGATAATTCATCCAAGACACTACACAAATCCCAATGTTTGAATAGATTTATTTTCATCGAACACAAGGGAAACCCCCAGTTAGCAACCAATGAGGAGATGTCGACAATTGGGTTCAAGTTTACCTACCCATAAGGAAAGTAGGACCAGGTTGCACAGTAGGAGAACAACTTCATGTAACTCTGAGACACACCGAGGGTATGACCGACATGCAAATTCAAGATTTCTGAGAAATGGTCAACACAGGCTTATAGACATCCTTTGAACAAGAGCATGAGACATATGGAGGACTCTAGCAGCATAGGCTCAATGATGAAACTTTGTGATGCAGCAGGCACCAATAAAAATCTCCATAGGGACTGGAAGAGTAACCAGTCGGAGGAGTAAACTCTAAGTAATGAGCTTAGATTCCTAAGGTCATGCTAAACCCAAAATTTGGATGACAAGTGGACTCAAAAGTTTTTTCTCTATTCAAAGGCAACACGACTGCTGCCAACATGAGATATTACTCTTTTCCCGTCCATCTTTTTTTGGTTTTTTATAGACAAATGAATGGTATGATACATAGGAGGAAACGAGTGTCGCAAGTAAGAAAATGGTTCCAGCAGTGGAACATACCTATGCTTAATGCAAGGAGGTGCATGAAGCATATGGACACTCGGGGGAATGTTTCCTCTTAGGGTATAAGATGTTAATATGCAAAGGATATAAACAAGGCTCTACTTGGCTGATGATGCAAACTGCTAAGATAATAGGCTTGTAATGCGAAAGAGGGAACCGGGAATAGGTTCAATACTTCAAGCAAGAGAATGAGATGCAATTACAACTTAACTCCAAAGAATGTCCTTTTTCATAAATTTAGTCTACTTGATCTAAAAAAGGGTTAAAATTGCACCAAATAGAGGTCCTTTCAAATCCAATTTACGAGTGTGAAAGAGACAAGTTCACTCGACAATCTTTTCTCTTTTTGAGAGAGTTGGAAAAAAACTTAAACAAGACATGTGGGAGTCTCGGAGGTATAGGTCAACATTCTTATGAGTAATAATATGAGGCTCAAACGCGAAGTCATATTTGAACTATAAAGGACTCCCGGTCTTTATGGAATAATCTTTGCATGGGCACCAGATGGAACAAAGGTTCTAACTAGGGTACCCATGTTTGGTAAGTCTCTATCATTCAATAACAACACTTCTAGTAGCAGAAATAAGGTTTTTTGTCGCTAACAAATGGGTTCGTACTTAAGGCATATGAATTGCAGTTATAGGATAAGTGTGCAAAAAGGAGTGATGACCTATCCTATATGTTGGTCAACAAAAATACCTGCCAAAGTCATGAACAAGTGACATGACTCTAGAAACCACAACAATCCCTCGATAAAACCACCAAAACCAACTCCATCCACTGTATTATTAGTCCACTATGCCAAAATATTAGCAAAAACTATGTAAAGTGGGTAAACAATTTCTATAAATAGTAAAAATAACCAATTTTACTATACCATTTCACATTTTTACCCAAATAATGCATTTTGGACCAATTTTTCCATGAATTTCAAGTGTCGATTGCAGGAGCTACGAGATATGGAGAGGACAATCGTCTGGACCAAGTACATATTATTTCCCTCCTCTTAATTTCTAGTGGATTAGAATTTGAATTTAGGTCTCACTTTTTGAGTTTTTTAAGGTGTAAATTAGGAATTAGGGTATACGCGGGTTGTAGATGATTGGGTTGTGTATATGCAACCATATACATGAATGCTATCAAAATAGACCATGTATATGCAACCCTATACATGACTGTGTAAACTGCATCTTGTGTTCAAGTTCGTAACTTGGTTTTTTAAAGGAATTTAACTCAAAAATTGGATTTTTCTTGTAGGATGGTACTGGAGTGGAGAGAAAGAGAGCATGAGGAAGTTGTTGTTGCAGTGGAAAGAGACCTAGCGGCCCAACTAACATTAAAAATATGTAGGATTTATAATTTTTGGGCTCTCAAAGGGATGAGGTCTCAAGTGAGGCTGCTCCAAATGCTGGTGAACTTTTGGGATCTGGATACATAGGCCTTCAACCTTAATGGGAAACCATTGAGAATTGAAGTTGAGGATATATAATTTCTTACAGGTTTGTCACATCAGAGTGATATGGTGAACCTCAAAGCCATGGGAGCTAGGAGTGGCATGAACATAGAGGACTACATTGCCACTCACTATGTTGTAGGCGCATAAAAAGTAGGGAGCCAACTCCCTATTTGGGCGATCAACAACCTGAGTTCAAATATTTTCGTTCTTGTACTGACATGTATCATGGTGCAAGAGGAGACTCAAAGAGACTGCTTCAAAATGTACAGGGCAACCTATCTCATTTGATGCATAGGATTACCATGGTACAGGTAGAAGATCTGCCAGAGGCAATGCAACAACAGGTGGTGGGTGTGCCCCATGCATGGGTGCGACTCTTCCAGCGTCTCACAAACACCATATTATGCTATCATGAAAAACATCTAGTGCCACATGCATATATTTCATGGTTACTGTATCGAGTGGTTGTATATGTATTTTGAGGGTGTGAGCCCCAATTTTGTACTTTAACACCACATTTTTTGGAGAAATGAAATATAAAAACATTGGTCTTCGAATTTACTTATACTACAATGTGTACATTGGTGAATGCATTTTCTTTACTTTAGTTATGTGACAAATGCCAATATAAAACATAATTAGCATATGCATTAGATACATAATTAGAACTTTTAGGTATGTGATTATCAGTAATAAAATCAAAATGTCATTCCAAAATTCATACCCGTTGGAATCGTTGGAGTAGAGTAGGGTCTCACACATGGTAATTGTCGTTCAAATGACATACTACTAACTGGGATTCCAGGAGAACTTCTAAATAATGAATACCATGTGAAACGACATAACACAAAATCTCTATAATGATGATATATTCATCCACATTATTCATTGATGGCCCTAGAAAAATTCCACCGGAAGACACCAGTTGACCCTTGGGTGAGTAAACAACCCAAGCGGCGGAAGTCAAGTTCCATGTATGACGACTAGTACCGTCTGTGAATCCTAATTAAATCGAAGACCCTATTGACATCTTCCAACCAAGGGAAAACTCAATAAGCAAGTCGATGACAAAAGGGGAAAAGATATATACACTAAGATACACTAGTATACAAAGAGTTATGCCCAAGCTTGGGTCTCAAGCGTAATATCTTTTCAAGTAGAGCCCATTTCTGGGCTCATTTGACATATTCCCTTCACAATATTCTAATTCATAGGCTTCTTTTCTAAGACACATCGCATAATATAAGGACCGTGCCACATGGGGTTGAACTTGCCTACCCCCAACGATTCTTTGTCTTGGTCATACAAAAGGACCAAGTCACCCTCAACATACTGCCAAGGACAGACAAAATTATCATATCGGACCTTGACACATCATTTATTCTCTTTGATAGTCGTAGAGGCATCTCGATGCTACTCATCTAGGCTCTCTAGGTGTATGAGGTGTTCTTTGAGATCAAAAGTGTCAGGTAGGAGCCTAACTACTAGTGTAAGAGAAGGGATTTCACATTCAATAGGAAGAATCGAATCCACACCAAGTACTAACTGAAAAGGAGAAAAACTAGTGTAAGTCTTAACCGAGGTTTGGTATGCCCAAAGCACAGGGTAAAGCATGAGATTCTAGTCAGATTTTCTCTGGCTGACAATTTTCTACAAAATGGTCTTGAGAGACTTTTTCATGGCCTATACTTGTCCATTTTTCTAGGGATAGTATGAGGAAGAATGACCATGTTTAAACCCTAGTTTTGATGCTAACTCTTTCATCATTTTGTTCTGAAAGTGATTGCCATGATTAGTGATAATCTCACTCGCGATTCTGAACCGGTCTATAATTTGATTGAACACGAAAAATGCAACAGTATTACCATTGGATTTAACTGTAGGCATGGCCTCAGCCCACTTCATGGCCTCGTCCCACTTATTAAAGTATTCTATGGCCATAATAATATGTTGATCCCCCCCAACCGAAGTTGGGTTGAAATCCACAAAATCCAATCCCTAGTTGATGAAAGGACCGACGATGATGACCAGGTGAAGAGGGGTTGGATGTGAGTGAATATTCCAAGTGAACACCTAGAAAGGGTGACACTTATTGAACAATTTGACACAATATTTAAAAATAGACAGACAAAAATACTTGACTCAGAAAATATTTTGGGCTGTCGGAAGCCCAGATAGATGACCACCACAAGCCCCGCTGTGACAGTCATTAAGAACAGACTCAGCCTCTTCATGAATCAGGAAATGACAAAGGATATTATCTATGCCTCAACAATACAAAGTGTTGCCAACAATAAGGTCTTTCTTAGCTTGATAGTGTATGCATTGTCGATTGTCTCCCGAAAGATGCTGAGAGAACTTCAAGGTTTGAAGATAGATAAAAATGTCTCCATACCAGGGGTATGAAGATGAGACAAGGAAAATGTGTTCATCTGCAAATGAATCGACATGAATAATGTCCTCATCTAACCA
>JASDQU010508822.1:0-10721 GCA_032191745.1 Picea mariana | reverse complement strand
TCCATTTCTCTTAGTTCATTTCAATAGTCTAGATCTAGGGAAAGGGTAGTATTCTGTCACGTTTTGTTCCAGATCCAGGTGGATCTGGGGAGATTGGTCTGTGTCCGCACTCATGAATTTATCCTTAAACACGTGGCAACAGAACCATTTTTTTTGCGCAAGTTTGATCAGATCAGGGTCCTTCTCAGGTTACCAACAAAAGGTACTATGTAGTCTAGAGCACTAGAATTTTCATCTCCTCTGAAGAGAAGAAGTCTTACCTGAAGCATTGTTGAGACAGATAGATAGGGAAGGGTAGGGAAAAGATTTAAGAGGATCCATATAGCCCTCAGGACTCATTCCTGATCTTGCGTAAGAGACATGAATAGATATGAAACATACATGTGCAAGAATCAAACCTACTTACATTGCTAACAAGAATTTAAACATAGAACCATCAAATAGAACTCGTATTCCCTACAGAAATACTATAATACATAAGTAAACACACAGAGATACATCATATTCAAAAATTTAGGTTCTTATTCATATTATCTTCAGAATCTTTCTGTGATTACAGACTCAGAATTACATAGTAGTGCAATGTACAAACTCTTGACTCTGGACTCAGGTTGTAGAGATCCAATTCTCAAACTGATAGATCAAGTTCAATACAGACTCAATATTCAACTGACCAACCGCAATAGCAATGGCGACAACCAACAATAATACCAACTTCATCAACGTCAATACCATCAGTAACCTCTACAACACTAACAACAACCCTTTTACAGTTATGTTCAGCCCTAAATATAGCTAGGTTGTGTCTTCTTTTTTGGCTTGCATGCTTCCTTGTTCTGTTGTAACCGTTTATTGCTTCGCTGGTGTTGCACTGAATTTTGCAACTACCTTCTATTTCTCTTTCTCATTCTATTTTCCAACTTCTGTTGAAGCTTGCACAACTCGTTCTTAGTCAAAACTTTCACAATTCCTTATCCAAAAACAAAGGTCCCAACAAGTATCATGACCACCGAAACCAAATATTTACATGTGGAGAAATTGGCCTTGGAAGTTGTTCAAGATGTTCAAGGTTTTCATCACTACATCTTATTACGCAGAACCACAGTCATTTCTGATTGAAACCCCATGCAACATATCCTTAATCAAAAATTGATGGGGGGCAAGTACTCTAAATGGATAGTTATTCTCCAGTAGTTTGATTTGGAGTTTGAACGCACTAAGTCAAAGAAGTCTTTTGTTTTTGCCGAATTGATATGTGACCTTCCCTCTACTGAAATAGAAATTGTGGAAGAGGATTCCTTACCTGACGAATCCATCTTTCTGATCAATTCTTATGACATATGGTATAGATATATTATCATCTATATCTAGACCCAAACTTTCCAGCCTGATATTTCTAGATCGTCGTCATATCTAGTATCAAGCTCGTCAATACATCATCCTTGGTGATACCCTTTAACACCGTGGTATTGATTCCATATTTCGACAATGTCTCACCTACGATGAAGCTGAGAAAGCTTTGAATGACTGTCACTCTGGAGCATGTGGCGGTCATATGTCTGGGTATGCCACTGCCCAAAATATCTTATGATCTGGTTATTTTTGGCTTTCATTGTTTAAGGATTGCATTACTATTGTCCATAAATGCCATGCTTGTCAAACTTACAATAATAAGATATGATCTCACCCTGCTCTTGTTCACCCTGTAGTTTTTGTTGGTCCATTCACTAAATGGGGAATTGACTTCATGACATGTAACCCTCACTCGGTTAGGGGGCATGGATACATTATTGTAGTTGTGGATTATTTCACTAAATGGGCTGAGGCGATGCCTACATTTGATAACACCAGGAAAATGCAACATTGTTCATATTCAATCATATCATTACTACATTTGGTGTCCCTCAAGCCATTGTTACTGATCACGATAGTCATTTTCACAACTTCATGATGTCTGAACTTACTGAGAAGTTGGGTGTTCAACATGAAAACTCAACCCCCTATTATCCACAGGCCAATGGCTAGGTTGAAGAAATCAACAAAGTTCTCATTACTTTTCTTCGATGGATGGTAGGAATTCATAAGTCAAATTGGCACATAATGTTGTTCTTGACATTATGGGCCTATCAGACATTTTTTAAGTCTACCACAAGATTCACACCTTTCCATTTAGTATATGGTATCGAAGAAATTTTTCCGATTGAATGTCAAATCCCATCTTTGAAGCTAGCTGTCGAACTTCTCCCTAACACCTCATCTAAAGAGGAACGTATTTTGTATTTGATGCAATTAGATGAAACCCGTCGTGATGTTTCCTTAGTTATTGAAACTCTGAAAATGTGTTTCAAATATCGATACGAAAAGCATGTCAAACCACGTGGTTTTTCTGAAGCTGATCTAGTTCTTCTTTATGAGCAAGATCATGATTTGCTAGGGGTCAATAAATTCAAGCCCATGTGGCGAGGTCCTTACATTGTGAAACCAGTGTTGGAGAAAGGGGCTTATGAGCTGGTAGATTGTGATGGAATCCCTTTGAGTGGACCAAAAAATGGGATTTACTTGAAGAAGTACCATGCTTAAATCATTTTTGCATGAGTGTTTTGTATTTTTATGTATCATACTCTCATGTGATTTTTTCATTTTTGGCTTTTCCCTTCAACTTCTTACCTTGCGTTGTGCTTGGTTTTCAGATATCGATGTCTTAACTACCCTACATTGGATTTTTTGATGGCACTAGTCGCAATACTCAAAACTTAGCATCTACTGCTTGGGCAATCTATGCACATACGGATGAATTGATCAGTCTACATGGTGCTTTCCTTGGTTGTGAAACTAACAATATCACATCATACAATGCAGTTATCGAGTCATTAACTGACGTTGTTTCTCTTGGAATTCATCATCTTATTGTACGACTTGATTCATAGTTAGTAGTCCTACAATTGAGTAACGTTTATTCTATCCGAAGTCCTACTTTGTTAAGGGTATATTTACAAATTCGACTCTTGGAACGTCATTTTGATTACATTGAATATCAACACATTCCTAGATGTCTAAATACATTAACAGATGCATTAGCTAATTATGTGTTAGACAGACATTTGAGACATTTATAAAATCTAATCACACTTTGTACATACAACAAGTAAGCCGGTAGAAGCCTCATATTTATATAACGATAAAAGTTTACAAAACGTATTTTTGTTCGAAGACCAAAATATAAAAAATATGAAGCACATGGCTTCATATACAAAAATGCATCAAGGATGTTTCTCTCTATAACGCATGACTGTCTGTGCTACTCTATGGAGTCGTAAACCGATGGATGTGGATACGCCCACTATGTGGCAACATAAAATACTACTGCTCTGACACCTCTCTCCCCTTTTCTTTGGATAGGAGATGATCCGGATGGAAAATAAGGCCCCACATGTGAATTATCGATGATAATTTCATTAATTCATCGGATAAACAAAACAAAAAGCATTTTATATTATTAAAAATAACAAAAACATTATTTAAACAAAATTTCGTTCTTACCTATGTCCCCCCAATGGGAACCCTCGGGAAGGGATAGGTTCAGATCTCCATGAAAATATAGCTTGTCATATGCATAATCTTCGACCATGAGCATTTGAGTCCTCAACCATTGGAAGAAGACATCATCATATTTGATGATGCGACCACCTCCATGTTGAGCCATGAGGCCTACCTACCTCTTCATCCTTGGATCCTGTGGAGTGGGTATACCCCACTCCATCTGTAAGCATAGGACAAGGACTCTTTCCAGGAAGAAGGATACCAAAATAGACCCATATCCAAATTGTTTTAACCCACCGCTTCTGCACTTGGTAAGTTGTTTCTTCATGCTTTTTAGGACCCCTTCACACTAGTTGAACACTCAGGGATCCATACACTCCAATGCATATTGAAAGTGGCTCTATAGAGCCATGTGGGGAGTTGCACTCCCTGCCATGTGAGTAATAGTATAGAGGATAGTCCATAAAGGAAAATCTCAGACATCCCTAATAGCAACCTTACCACTATGTTTATCAGTTCCCGGCACAAAATGATGACTGACGTAGTAGTTCATAGGCTCACTTCCACCCTTGCTACCTATAAGTGTCACCCGTGAACCACGACGAGATAGTCCTGTCAGGAAATAGATATTCTTGATATCTATGGTGAATGTGTGGGTGCCCACCTGGAATTATTTCTCATTCACATCCCACATGTGAACCAAGTATTTCAGTAGTCTCTGTTGGGCTCTCATGCCATGAATATTGAATAAATTTAGTAACCCACACTGTCGAAGGGACATAACTATTTCTGGGTCATTCCCAATGAAGTAATCTTCTTCTTTGTGCTCTCTTTCTCAATAATCCAACATATTAACCATGGAAAACCTGCCAAGGAACCATAAGATGAGATTAGACACATTAAATCTTTCCTGGGGATTTTTTCTTGTTGAGTTCATCTTTTTAAACTTTTTGGGCTGTGGACATCGCAGTCCTACACATTCACACAGTGCATCATCGTTGCACCCTAGCTATAGAGTCATCTGTGACTATCCTAGATCGTTGCAATTCCCGATATAGGGCACCTGCGACGACTGCAATGCATGGGTAGCCCCTAAAAAAATCAACCCAAAACACATATTTAACCAATGAAAATCAATTTTAAAACCATGCAAAGATGAAGGAGAAGGAGATTACCTCTTTTGTAGAGACGATTCGTGAAATGATTCGTCGTGCACTCCACAATCGACAGTTGAAATTCGACGTGAAAAAGGGATTCGGAGAAATGTTTGGACAAAGTTACAAATGAAATGGTAAAGTGTGGTTTGTTACCTATTTTATTGAATTTTGTCACTTTTCATTTGTATATTATATTATGTTTATGCTTTATCCAAACCCTAAATTCCTAACAAATTTACAAGTGATTGATTTTTGCAGATTGAAGAAATCTATGGGTTTTTAGGGTTTTTCAGGGTTTTTAGGTTTTTTTAGGGTTTTTAGGGTTTTCACAAATCCTTTTAGGGATTTTTAGGAAAAACTCCGAGCAGAGTCTTAGTTCTTTCTTGCACTTGTAAAACCATGAGAACATAATTGAGTATTCTTTTGTCATTTTTTCAAACTTGTAATGGTGACACGAAAAATGAAACCTATGGAGTATCTTTTAAGATCTTTTCATTCTCCCCAAACATGAAAAGATTGTCGAGAGACCTTGTTCTTTTCAGGATCATAAAAGTATTTGAAGAAAACATCTAATGAGCGGTAGGTTATGAATTTTTTAGTATCGTCAGATTAATTTACGAAAAAGGATCTTGTGGAGTTTTCTTTAAGTGTTTTTCAGACTCTCTAAAATTGAAAAACCCTTGAGTTTTCTCTCTTTGGACTCATTAAATAAACATAGAAATACTCATATGGGATCGAACCACTCCTTCTTAGGGTTCATTAAACATACTTTAAGGGACTCATCCAAAGGATGAGCTTACATCAACAAGCATATGTTATCCTCCTCAAGCTTGCATAAAAATAAAGAGGTACTCACTAGAAATGGTGGGGGGGAATTGGGAAATAAATATGTCTTTGTATTTGTGTTAGTGGCAGTAATAGTCTCTATTGAACATGACACCCCCCTTCATCAATGTATCTAGGTTGGGAAATCCATTTGTCTCTTGTTTGACCATCCACATGTTCATATGATGGGTCCTCTTTGAGTCAATGCTTCCAAGACAACTGTCGTGTCATTCATATGTTCAAGAGAAGTCCAACCTTAACAAGATTTCTATCGAGTCATCTATCTGCAGTTATAAATTTTCTACCATGTCAGTCTTCCCTGTGTTAGTTTCAAATCGCTTCATACTCATATCTACCTCAATTGTGTTACATATTTTGTGTCATTGATAAGGGATACATCAAGGCCCTCCTATGAAGAGTCTTTTCCTATCGAATTCAACACATTATCCGAGAACAAGACCTAGAAATAATTTAGTACCTTAGAGCTTGCATGCCTCAATGATAGGTTTCTTTACTTTCAATAGCGGGTTCATATCATTGACCCCTGATTGGAAGATTCCATCGAGTGTTCGACTTCAACTCATTGATTCACATTTGTTGGATTGTACTGGGGTACCTTGGGAGTCATTGGCATCAATGGTGATTTCCTTCACACTTGTTAACAATTTTCATTAATGATTGATAATCAAGTGGTTTCTACCATGATTGACTTCAACACCTGTAATCACATGACTATATTTGTACTTAAAGATGACAAAAATGAAGGCCCTGTATCGTATCATTTTGGTCCAGGTTGTGATAGAGTATTCATGATTTGTATTGACACATAGATCCACTTTTTATGTCTCGTGGATATGTTTGAATTTGAGTTCTTTAGAGAATATATCCACAGTGTATCCTTGGTGGCTATGTTGAATCATGATGACATGGATCCACAGTGTATGATTAGTGGCCATGACTCACTTGATTCTTATGATTAGAGTCACTTGTAGTCTGAGCATGGGAATCCCTACCCCAGAGATGGTATATTATTATGTAGATCCATGTTTGTTTGTGGGTTCCTGATTGATGTGATCCTTGTTTTCAACACACACGTTATACAAAGTATTTCAATTGTCATGAGTTCCAGCTTCATACTTTGGGGGAATTCTATTACACATTAATTTGGTAACCTCTGTAATCACCTGACAACATGTGTTCATGTTCCCTAAAAAATAGTAAAAGAGACTTTCTCCATGGGAAACGTTATTTACTTTCCTCTACCAAAAACCACATGAAGGAAGGTCATATCACCCTACTATATGCATGGGGTGCGATGATGCCTGATCGTCGCACTTTGTACTATACCTTGACTGTGACATCTTCGCATGCTGCTTGTGAGTAGGGTGCGACGATGCTTGAAGCTTGGGAAAATTAAAATTTCACGAATGTTCTATAAGGTGAGGTGGCATCCAATCAGTTTGGATCTTACTCACTTATCTAATTTGGTGGGATCATCCTAATATCCTCATCCATCTATCTTTCACACTATATAAATATGGATCCCTCATGGAAAAGGCTAAGGTTGAATAGGCTAAGAATTGTATGGAGAGTTCTACTTCAGATTATGCTTGAGAGCTTTGCTTCAGTTCATCAAGTCAAACTGTGGATCTTCTTCATTCAAGGCATTGGAGAAAAGGATTGTGTGTTGAATAAAAGAGCCATCGAAAGGGGACCTTGCAACATCAAGGCATGGGTTGTATTCTCCACTTTCTATTCATTATATAAGCATTTATTCCCTATATAAGCATCTTGTCTTCTATTGTGTAATTCCTTGATCATATACATAGACTTCATTAGAACACATGTATCTTTGTTTTCCCTCTTTGTTGGTTTGTGATTCTTAGACAGGCTTACTATTCTGCAAACCCAAGGAAGGAGCTACAAAGACAACACTAGCGAGGACAAGCGTCATTCAAAAATTATGTCACTTGTAACTCATTAAACTAGTTCATATGATGATGAAGTTTAAGGCAAAGTGTGCATTCTGTTCTGTTTTGTTCTAGTTTCCAGTGGGATCTAGGGAGATTTATTTGTGTCTGCACTTATCTATTAATCTGATAACAAGGGAGTAGGAAGATTAAATATAGCAGCAATCCTTTCAGGATCAATGCTTATTCTCGAATCGAAGATAATGTGTCCAAAGAGATTGCCCTTGGTAACGTCGAAAATAGACTTATAAGGGTTTAGAGAAATTCCAAATTTCCTTCATTGCATGAGAACTCTTTTAAGATGACCAAAATGATCTAATCTATTTTTAGAGCACATAGTTAAGTCATCAAGATAGATCTGAATGATCTTGCCGATCAAATCGTCAAAATCTATTTGCATAGCTCTTTGAAAAGTGGCACCTGCATTAGATAAGCCAAAAGGAATACGTTCATAAGCAAAGGTGCCCCAACAAGTAATAAATTTGGTTTTATATTTGTTTGCCCTTTTTACCTTGATTTGATTGTAACCAGAAAAATCGTCAAGTAAGGACATCATCTGTGACCCTGCAACTTGCTACAAAATAATTTCCCTATTAGGGAGAGGAAAGTGATATTTTATACTAGCCCGATTCAATGTGCAAAAATATATGCATAATATGATCTGACTAGTTTTTTTCCTTACAGGAACCAAGTTGGAAACCCATTCAGAATACTTGACCAGAAATATGATTCCAACCTTCAAGAGTTTTTCCAAATCCTTTCGAATAGTTGCTTCTAGTGTAGGGTTGATAGGTCTTTGTTTTTTCCTAACTGGTTTTATGCCCTCCTTGATGGGAATGGAATGTTGTATAATATGGGGATCAAAACCATTAAGATCCTCATAAGGCCAAGAAAAAACATCTTGAAATTTACCAAGCAATATGGAAAACTTCATTCTTTCTTCATCAGAACATTGAGCACCTATTTTAAAATTCTTTGGAGACTCGGGTGTTCCAATGTTTAAGGAACTGGTTTCACCCACCTTCCTTTTTGACTCTTCTTACTTATTTTTCTCTTTGTTGCCTACATAACTCAATGAAAATGAACTCTCTAGAGGAGTCAATCCCTTAGGAATGTTGTTAACTTTCATGGATATAATTTCCTTGGAATTATAAGGTTCATTTTGAATGAAAGCACAAATGATCTCATCGCTAGGGAAGACCTGCCATGATTCTATATTGTTAGGGATATGTGGATGATATAGAGATTGAAGAGTACAATCATGTTTGTGTGGAAGAATTTGTCGATTAGGAGAGGCTACAAAAATAGCTAACCAATCAACCATTGAGTTCAGTTCCCTCTTAACATGAGTAATGTTGAAAGATAGTAGGTTCGAGATAAGTGCCCAAACAATTTGGGTGTAGTTTTTCATCAACTTGTTGCTAGGAGAGTATATCTTACATACAAGGTTCACAACAAGCTCAGAATCCCCAAAAACTGTAAGGTGACCACAACCCAGATTATAGGCATTCTCAATGCCTAATAATAAATATTCAAATTCAGTGACATTGTTTGTGCAAGCAAACTCTAACCAATAAGAAAAATTGTGAATTTTCCCCACAAGAGAGTACAATATAATGTCATCTTTGTTTCCTTCATTAGATCATGAACCATCAAAGTGCATGTGCCACATACCGTTGTCTAAGTCGATTTGTTCCGAGGGATTGTTATCCTCCTTGGAAAACATGGAATACACCCCTATGCCCTCTTCGATATAATTCACATTAGGTTGTGGAACACTTTATATGTAAGGTGAAATCATTCCCTCTCTAAGGACTATGATTTTTTTACCATTCTGAGGAATGGATAAGTGTGTCCCATCGAGTGAGAGGTATCCACCCGTCAAATCTTGCCAATATCTTCCTAATATGATTGAGTAATTTCTTACTAGCATATCAATTACTTGAATATTAAGGGTTGTCCTTATTTCAGAGTGTGCACACAAAATGCCCTCTTCGATATAATTCACATTAGGTTGTGGAACACTTTATATGTAAGGTGAAATCATTCCCTCTCTAAGGACTATGATGTTTTTACCATTCTGAGGAATGGATAAGTGTGTCCCATCGAGTGAGAGGTATCCACCCGTCAAATCTTGCCAATATCTTCCTAATATGATTGAGTAATTTCTTACTAGCATATCAATTACTTGAATATCAAGGGTTGTCCTTATTTCAGAGTGTGTGCACAAAACCATGGTCACATATTTGATTTCACCTATGGTTGTTTGTTGTAGACTATTATAAGAGAGCATGATTTTGGCATTTTCATTTGTACAATACAAGCCTATCTCTTCCATAATAATCTTCGACATTACACTTGGGCTCGAACCGTCGTCAATGAGGCAACAATGGGAGATCTTATCCATAATCTTTACAGAAATATAAAAAGGGGGATTTTTTATAGGGTATCTAAATTTATGTACACCTACTTTATTTACAGACGAATCCTCTTCATTTACCTCTTCAAAGAGGTTGGCTACAATGGAATATTTTTCTTCCATGAATTTTTTTAGATGCCTATGTTGTTCAGGTACGATAACCATGTCCAGAAGGGTTGCATATGCTTTGATGTTGGCCAAATGATTTAGAATATTGTATTTGGAAGAGGGGAGAGAGGAGGTAGTTCCTTGATTGTTAGGATCCTTAGGAACCTAAATAATAACAACTGGTGAGGATGATCTCGGGCTAGAATAATTATAGGGAGGATCATATTTTCCTTTGGGAGCATAGTATTTGTTCCTAGTATTGATGATCATGACATCTTTTGGCTCTACAAAATATAGGAAAACGATGGTATTTTTTAGTCTTTTACCAAATATCTTATCTCTGGCACTCTTCTTTACCTCACATGTGGTTTCCTTGTGGTTTTCCTCGCAAAAGTTACACCAACTACGTGGCATGATAGATTTAGGCTAAAAATTATTTTCATTTGGATTTCTTAAAGGGGGTGCAAAAGAGGATGAAGCTCCAGTGGTAAGAGGGGAGACATTTCCCTTTCACTCATACGCTATCATATGATTATTCATGTCTTGTACAAGTTGTAAGTGTAAATGTGTTGAACCTGCATAAAATAGATCTAGCTATAAAATACTGCACACATTTGAAGAGACAAATTGAGAAAGAAGAAGCAAGATAGAAAGAATGGAAGAATTATCATTAACCATATTCCACACTCAAAGAGTGAATAA
>JASDQU010508820.1:42143-59419 GCA_032191745.1 Picea mariana | reverse complement strand
TCACTCTATGTCGGGAACATATCGTGACCGTCGGATTTCCTAACTACAAATGCATACTAATGCATACTAAAGAAACACACTTTTACCTAACGACATATTAGACCAAGTAGATCTTAACTAACTCCTAAGTGTCTAAATATCCTAACACTTTCTTCTATAGTAAAAGATCCATCACAAGTATGGTTTTCATGACTAGCAGAAACTTCATGAGACGAGGAAAAATCATCACAACAGTTTTCATAAAGGTACTCAACTGGAAAATAATCTTTATAAAATGAATTGAAAACTGCATGAAAACTTATCAAAGAGTTAATGCTTGCAATGGGAAGAGATCGACACCAATCAAAAGAAGCTCCCTGTAATGAAAATCTAAAAAGCTTGATCTGAACATCTTCATGTACGATATGAAGTTGATGAATAAAAGCATGAAAACAAAGCAAGTGTT
Organism: Picea mariana; assembly: GCA_032191745.1. Taxonomy (NCBI): domain Eukaryota; kingdom Viridiplantae; phylum Streptophyta; class Pinopsida; order Pinales; family Pinaceae; genus Picea; species Picea mariana. The sequence continues at coordinate 58,974 of JASDQU010508820.1, read as the reverse complement.
CAGCTGGTACTTCCCCCTCTTTTCTTTGAAATCTAGGAAGGCTACACTCTCATTCCCCTCTGCTAGGCAGTGGGTTAGGGTAACCAACTATTCGAGAAAAGTCACAGAAAGAAAACCTATGAGCTAAGATTTTGTCCATTTCAAACCAGTGGGGTTGCCATTAGGTCCTTTAATCATGGAGTCTCCAGGTGAAAGATATGCAACCTGAATGTGTCTAGTCTTTTTTCACCATCAAAGACCAGATCTGATCATGGTGGTTCTCCCAGGAAACTTTCCAAGATGAGAAAGAAACTACTAAAAACCTTCTTGAGAAATATTCTCTGGTTCAGCTTCAAGTGTGCTAGAGATAGCCACAACAAAAATAGTGGAGTCTCTAGGTGCAAGTTACAATATTCAATGGTTCTGATATCTGATGCACCTTTAGAATCATAACCTCTTTGTCATTCTATCCCAGGGAAAGGTCTTCAATTCGTTCCCCGGAAATGGCACCATAAATGTTAGCACTAGAAGTCACCCTTGAATTACATAGAGGGTAAGCCCAGTATCCATATGTTTATACAGTAAATGTAAATGAGTTTTAGGTGGTCAAATGGAGAAGACTCAATGATGATAACATTCTAACTCATAAATTTGGACTAGCATGCATAAGCAATTGAGGTCTGGAATCAACTTCAGTCAATAAGTTGGGGTAAGGGTGAATAAAGGGAAGACTTTTGTGAGGAGAGTGTAGAGGTCTGTTGTGGACATCAGGTCTTCTAGCAGCCTAAGGAGGAAAAACTTAAACACAAGATCCTCTTGAATTCAAATCTGAAAGAAACTAAAATAAATTATAACAACACTATAATATAACATTTATCATAATACAGTTACAACAATCCATGTGAATCAATCAACATGAACTCTCTCAATATCAGAGGAAAATAAGATGGAGTAAGAAAGATGACTTAGATTAACCAAGATGTCTCAAAAAACAAATACATAACCAGAGAACCCATGTTCTTCATAAAAATATTACAATAGCAGGGAGCCTAGCTCAACCATTCAACCTTAACAAAATATCAAAACTGCATACATATACTCAGAATTGCCACAACCACCAGGAGCGTGATCGAGACCCTGCATTCAAAGTTTAAAGTCAGTGGCCACTCTATTAGACTGTGTAGGCCTTCTTGTGTCAGACGCGAGCCCGGCTCAGTTATGTGTTTTGCAAGAAAAACCATCCATCAGGAAGCTTCAGATTGACAGTCTGTCTTCATGGATGCTCTCTGCAATGATTTTTATTTATGGGGTGAGATGAGGTCTCAACTGTCACCCCTATATTCAATAACTTCCTTCATTGGGATCAGGACAAGGCCTGACACCCATGAATGTTTCTATGTGGTTCCCACGACTTCTTCAAGTCAATCATGATGCCTCAAGGATCTACAAATCTCCGTGAAATCGACACCCTTTCCTTCGTGCTCCCAAGGCTCCTGGTGTCAGCCTCTTCATCATGCGACCCTGGGCCACAACCTGGCGCTTATCTCCCGAGTGCTTCGCTATTTTTCATTTCGGGTGTCTCCACTCCACTTGATTCCAAGTATCATGATGCATGAACTTGCGAAATGGCCTTTTCAGATCGACTATCGGACTTGGTTTGAATTTGACGGCCACGATTTCTTCCTCGAAAACCTTAGTCGCCAGCCACTCAATAGGCGCTTACCCTTCTTTATGGCCCTATTTTCAATATGACCATGGGCTATGATCATGGGCCCAATACTTGAGTGCTTTGTGATTTCGCACTTCTTAAACTTACACCGTGCTCCATCCTAAGACCTCTGATTCACGAAATTGTCATTTCTCGAATCTGGTGCCACGCGTCCCTCTAAGATCCATGGTCCAAATCTAATCTTTGGGTATTGGGACTTCACGTCTCAAGAAGTTGAAAGACTACTCACCTCCCTTCTCCCGATTTCTGATTCTGCACTCGCCTCAGATTGACGGTCCGCGGCTTTCCTCGATCTAACGCCTCAGATCAACTCACGAGTTCGCACTTTGCGAGTCCTCATGACTCTGCCCTTTGACTCTTCCACTCTACGACACCACAAAATCGTTGATCTTGCACCACATGTCCCTCTGAATTGGATGGTCCCTGTTGATTTCGAGTTTCGGGAGTTCGAACCTTTGACGAACAACTTTAACAACATTTCGAACTCCCGATTCCCATGATTATTTTCCATCGTTGATCTCTCCTAATGAGATCTACGGCCTAGATTAAAACTTTTCTCGACCTTTTTGACTTATCTTTCATGGATGCGAACTTTGTAAACAAAGACTTGGGAGATTGGTGGCAAGCTCGGAAAAACAAAAAGATCAATGACTATGACAAAAGAAACAAGTGCTCATATTTAAGGTAAAGAGGAGAGCTTCAGGCCAAGACCTTTCATGCAAGACCTCAAGGGAAACCAAGTCATTTAAATAACAAAAGGAAAGGCTTGAAAACCTGGCCTATGAAAGATAGAGAGACAAGGCAAGGCTACAAACATGGGTATATCGATACACACCTATGGCCCTTGACAACTTTATGTGATAACATGGATTCATTTCTAGAATTAGAATGGGGTGTTGGAAAATGGTTGTGGGGGAGCGCAACAACCATGAGGCGATTGAAAATGTGGACAAAGTGGCCTCCTATCCCGTCATCCATCTCCCTCACTCTACAATAGTGAGTACCATGCCCACGAGGAGGGTACCATTGTAACAAATGTTTCCTTCACAATGTGTGAGAGAGTGAACTGCTAGAATCTTCCATCAAAAAAATAAGGGTTCTGAAAAGGGCGAAGTCGTTGAATGTTTAGGCTGCTTGTTTTTCATGTCTTTGTTTTTCTTGTTCTTAAATTTCTATTAATGGAAATTTGGAGTTGATGAGCTACCCAAATCCTCTAGGTCGATTATCCTTATTGTGTATTTGTGTCTGAGTATCCTATAATTTATCTTTCCATGATATATAGTAAAGAAATAAAAGACATCGACATGTGTGCATTCTGCTTAAGCACACTACCTCAGATTAAGTTGCTATCAGAGCACTTAGTTTTATAACTAGTGATGAAATTTGAAGGATGGGTTTTAATTTCACTTTAAAAGGTATATATTCTTGAAGCTATTCGATGATTAAACGCTTAAACAATTACATTTAAATTTAAAACAATAAATTAATTATATATTTTACTAAAAAATTTCTGAAATAAAATATTATATTTCTAATTAAATTTATGTTTAGTAGAGAAATTAGTTAATCTAAGATATCACCTTAACATTCACAAAGCTATTTGCAACATATCATTTTAACATTCACTAAGCTACTTGCAAAATATCAAATAGATGTTTCCACACCAAAAACAAGTATAAACAAAAATGAGAGTGGATGATAATATACTTCATTTTCAAAATTGACATGGTTGATTAGAGCATTGATGGATACCAAATGTATCAACAAGTAAAAGTTGTTTTCTTTTTATCTTTCTTAGGACAATTGGGAGGTGAAATTTCTCAATAATTTATACCTATATTCAATCAATAAAATAAGGAAAAATAAAAATACATAAACAATCCCATTCTTTACCAAATCATAATCGAAAACAACAAATCTTGCGGCTAATTCACAACTACCTTGCAATATCAAAAGGTTGCTTACCACTCCCACTAAATTTTTTCTTTTAACAAATGTGATTCTCTTCTAGTTGAATTTTGTTATCAAATTTTTCTTCAATATCATCCACGAAAGCCTATCTATGTGAAAAATCCAACGAAAAGTAAACATCATCCAAGAAAATTCAATAACTAGAAGTATTCTTCCTAGGATGCCTTCTTATGCCCACTACTAACAGACTCTCATTCCCCACATGCCTGTTCCACCCAGGAGTATACACCTTCACAAGAACATTCCATCAGTGCTTCACCTCCCTCTCTGGGTCTCGGCAACAAGATGGATCAGGAAGTCTTAGAGCTCTGTAGCTGGTGCTGGACTCTCTCTGGGAGAAAACCACTTCCCAGCAGACTCTCTCACCCGAAGGGAATTGATCACAAGCCTAACAACCTGCTTCTTCTACCATGGGCCTGACAACCCGCTTCTTTAGCACACCCTTTGACTCAATTCCAACTAGGTGAGGGAAACCGCAACAAAATCAAGCACTCATTTGACACCAGGATGACGACCACAACAGAAAATAGGCATAGTCCCGCAAATGGCAACGAACAGATGCTAAAACATAGCACGCTTAGGAGATTATCTAGGTGTCGGGTTCTATAGAAGACACAAATCGACTCATAGTTTACCAATTACAGGATGTGTGACAAGAAATTATGCAGAGGTCAAGGATGGAGGCCAAACATAGAGACCAGACGAAATTTACGGGAATACAAAAGACAATCACAAAGGTCTCATGGTTTTGGTTTTCAATGTTGTGTGTGATATGCCGAGCTCAGACACAGAGGTCACACAGTTTAGACAATGAATGACAGAATGGAGAATGAACCCACTCAGACGCAACCGTCCATGGAAAGAATGGGAAGCGAACCCCCAACACGGCTCATTTCCTAGATTAAATCGCATGCGCCTAGGTCGATACATGTTGCCCATGAAGCTGCATGTGTTCCATCAGCATGTGTTCCTCCCCAGGAACTTAGGGCAAAATATAGATTTCACATGGATTTTTGGAATAATATTAAAATATTATTCCCAAGGACTTAAGGCCGTAGGCTCAACACTTAGCCTCTCTTTCCAACCTTCCAGCCCCCAATCCCTTACCCAATATGTGGAAGCTTAGTCCCCCATCACTCATTCATCATGGTTGGTCTGCACGCTATAGTGTTTATGTTTTTATTAATGTTCTGCATGATTACATATACAAAAGCAGGCTCCCGGCCTTAACACTTAGGCTCTCCGGCCTAATAACACATAAGCCCAAAAACTTATATTAACTTGGCTCACCAGCCTATAGAACATAATTACAATTCATAGTGCAAGATCTATACTTCATAGACATGATTTACAACAGGGTTCGGCCTTGGGGACATTACAATCCCTTCCCCTTATTTTTTCATTGTCCTCAATGCAACTTTACATTGCATTTGCAAGTTTTTTTTTTCAAAATTTTCAAAAAGATGCCGGTACTCTGCCTGTATAACATCTTCATGCTCCCATGTCACATCCTCAGGACCGTACCAGGTCCACTGGACCTTTAAAATCCCTATAGCTCGATTCCGAAGCTGTTTGTTTTTCCTATCCAATATGCACACAGGATGCACTTGCAGGACACCTTCTTTTTCCACCTAAATCACATTTCAATCGTTAACATGATTAGAATATGGTATATATTTCTTAAGCAATGAAACATGAAACACATTATGTACAATCATAGATGCAGGTAATGCAATCATATATGAAACTGGCCCAATCCTTTCCAGGATTTCAAATGGCCCACAAAATCTGGCTGCCAACTTGGCGCAACTTCCCAGCTTCAGGGAACTCATGTTAGCTTTCACTTTCAGGAAACATGATCACCCACTTTGAACTCTCTATGGGTTCTGTTCTTATCAGCATAATGTTTTTGACTGTCCCGAGAAACTTTCAAATTCTGCTTAATTTTTATCATTTGGTCCTCCATCTCCTTGAGCAACTCTGGCCCAACTACTTCTCTATTAGCTAGATTATCCCAACTCACAGGAGTATTGCACTTTATTCCATAAAGTTCTTCAAATGGGCTCATATTCAACGATGCATGATACCCATTGTTGTAGGTGAATTCTACCAAGTGCAGGTAGTCTTCCCATCTTGATGGTTTGTCCATCACATACATTCTCAGTATGTCTTCTATTACTTTGTTCACCCTCTCTGTCTATCCATCAGACTCAGAATGATAAGATGTACTAAAGTTCATATTCATTCTAAATCCTTTGAACAATCCTTTCCAGAAATTCGAGGTGAATTTTGGGTCTCTATCGGACACAATCATTTTAGGAATTCCGTGCAATCGTGCCACTTCCTTTATGAAAATATCAACAACATCTGCTACCTTGTGAGTAGTTTTCAGTGGAATAAAATGGGAAACTTTTGTAAGCTTGTCCACCACCACCATGATCGAATCATGTAGCTTGGCTATTCTGGGAAATCCCGTAATAAATTCCATCGTTACTACTTCCCACTTCCACTCAGGAATGGGTAAAGGTTGCTCAGCTTTAACTTTCTGGAACTCCATACATCTAGCGATGTATTCAACGATATCTCTCTTCATACCTGGCCAAAAGTAATGGATGTTGACCGCTGCTATTGTTTTCTGATATCCAAGGTTCCCTACATAAGGCACATTATGCATCTCTTGCAAAATCATCTGTTTCAAGCACTGGACATTGGGTACAAAAATTATGTTCTTGTACAACAGTATTCCATCTATCTTCAATTTATAAATTTCCATCTTCTGTGGAATTTTACCGTGTTGTAGCTTGGCTACTACTTCTCTGTACTGCAGATCTACATTCACAGCCTCCATAATTCTTCTTTTAATATCAGTCTGATACATGCTAATGGCTATAACATGTAATTCATGCACCCTCCTACTGAGTGCATCAACCACTTTATTCTCCTTTCCTTTGATATGCTTGATCTCAAAGTCGTACTCACACAGAAATTCCAGCCACCTACTTTGTCTAGCATTTAAGGTTGGCTGATCAAACAAATATTTCAGACCGTTGTGGTTTTTTCTCAATTCAAATCTCCTTCCCATGAGGTAATGTCTCCATTTCCTCAAAGCGTGAACGATTGCTGGCAACTCCAAATCGTGAGTGGCATAATTCTTTTCGTGCTCTTTCAGCTTCCTGGACTCATAACAGATTACAAATCCATTCTGATTGAGAACTCCTCCCAAGCCTTCTTTACACGCATATGTACACACCATGAAATCCACATTTGGATCTGCAATCCTCAAGATTGGAGTGCTGGTTAACAGTTGCTTCAATCGCCGGTAACTTTTCTCACACTCTTCAGTCCACTGAAACTTTTTCTCCTTCCTTTGCAAGGAAGTGATAGGGTGAGTTGTATTTGAGAACCCTGTGATAAACCTTCTGTAATAGTCCGCTAGACCCATAAAGGATCTAACTTCTGCCACATTCCTTGGTGCTGACCATTCTATGATGGCCTCAACCTTCTCAAGATCCACAACGATCCCTTCTTCTGAAATAATGTGCCCCAAGTAATGGATCCGCCTTTGATAAAAAAATCATTTGCTCAACTTGGCATACATCTGGTGTTCTCTCAACACTTGCAGTACCATCCTCATGTTCTATTCATTATCTTCCTCTAACTTGGAATACACCAAAATGTCATCCAGGAAGACTATGACAAACTTGTCTAGATAGTCCCTGAATACACCATTCATCAAGCACATAAAAACAACAGGTGCGTTCGATAGCCCAAACGGTACCACTGTGAAATCATAATGACCATACCTTGTTATAAAGGTGGTCTTGCTGATGTCTTCATCCTTTATTCTTACCTGGTGATATCCCGATTTGAGATCTATCTTCAAAAATATTTTCGCACCTTTCAACTGATCAAAAAGATTGTCGATCCTTGGCAGAGGATACTTGTTATTGATAGTTACTTTGTTCAACTATTTGAAATCAATGCACAGCCTCAAGGTCCCATCATTCTTCTTCATGAACAGGACTGGGGCACCCCAAGGCGACACACTTGGGTGAATGTACCCATTCTTTGGAAGCTCTTCAAGCTACAATTGCAACTCTTTCAGCTCTGGCGTACTCATTCTATAAGGAGCTTTTGACATTGGAGCTGCTCCAGGCATCAAATTTATAGAGAAGTCGATATCTCTCTTCAGAGGTAGTCCAGGTACTTCCTGGAATACATCTTCAAACTCTTTAAGTACCTTAAGATCCTCACTACTTGACACCTTATCCTTAGGCGTTTCCCCCACATGGGATGCAAATAATTGACAACCTTTTCTATAGCACTTCTTCAGTTGCATTGCTGAGATTTCTCTAACAACCATAGCTCTGGGAATTCCTTGGACTGTTTTACGATTCCCCTCCTCATCTAGGCATGTAAATTCCTTGTTATGACAGTCCAGGAGGGCATGGTGTTGGTCCAACCAGTCCATCCCAATTAAACAATCATAAGAGCCTAAAGGCAGAATATTCAATTCAGCCTTCGTGCTCAATCCCTTCATGTCCATAGGACAGGACTTGACTAACTCCATGACTTTCCTCTTGGTTCCTATAGATAACTACACTAACTAAGACTTTTCATGTTTTCTTCTTGATAAATGAAAACTTTCCACCACTCTAGGGTGTATATAACTATGGCTAGCCCCTGAATCAATTAAAATAATAAATGGTTGGTTGTTAATCATACCTTCCACTTCAATCATGTGCACCTGAAATTTAGCTTGCTTGTTGTCCAGGGCCACATAGATCCTTGGCATTCTACTACCCATGTCCTCCACTGTTTCAACTTGTTGAATATTATGGACAGCTCTTGCTTTGCCATTTTTATGGGGACAATCTTTGTACTTGTGGTTCTCTTTATAGCCCCAACACTAAATGGGCATCTGTCTCAGCCTTTGTTCTCCCACTTCAACCATTCTCGACTCTCTAAATGATGGATGTTCTTGAGCACTATTTCCGAAAAAAGGTGGTTTATTTCCCTTCTGCCTCTGTTCTTTCTTAAACTTCTCCTGGTCAACCCAAGCCTTCCGAAAGGTAGGCTTTTCTCTTTGCTGTTCATATAAGAATTTTTCTCTTCTTATTGTTTATTCCACAGTCTTAGGATCATCATACTGAATCTTGTCACCAATGGGAGGTGACAATCCACTCGGATACCTCTAAATCTTGACAACCTCATCTTTGATGAATGGAACATACTTCAGTAATTCCAAAAACCTTCATTCGTATTCATCAATGGTCATGCTACCCAGCTTGAGTTCGAAGAACTCCTTCATCTTTCTATCATAATATCTTTTATTCAAGTATTTCCTCTTGAAATACCTCTTGAATTCCTTCCATGTGATATATTTCTCTCTAACGTGTTGCACCTACACAAGTTGATCCCACCACATGGATGCTATTCCTTTTAGTTGATACATTGCAATTCTTCCTTCTGCATGAGAGGAATAATTCTCCATTTGGAAATATATCCTCATGCCAAGCAACCATGTTTTGACATCTTCCTCCTTCTTATGTTCTCCATCAAACATAGGAGGCTTAATCTTATTCATCTCCCCTTTCAATTCATCCACTCCAGATCTTCGGTGTTTTCTGGTAGGGGATGGGCTTGAACTACTGTGTGCTTCCCTACTGGAATTCTTTGGGGAGTGAAGACAATGTCTGCTGACACTCCTTGATCTTCTTTTCCTCACAGGGGTTCTGCGACTCTTTGTCTTGCTCGAGTCACTCTCCTTTTCCAATTTATTTTCTATTCTTTCCAGACTCTTCAACATCTTTAAGTTGAATTGACTCTGCCTATCCCTGACTCTCATGATCTTTCGGCTATCGAATCAACAATCCTGGGCATCTTTCTACAATATTTCAATGATTTTCATCATATGTCCTTCCTTATCCAATTCTCTTCTGTGCCCATTGGAGTTCGATCCTTCAACTCCCAAGTTGACATCCCTTGCTTCTCTTTCATTCTTTGAATTGGAGGCAATCAACATCTCTTCCATTTCTCTACACTCCGTGGCAATTATAATCGATTTGGCACTCGTCAAACTTCTGCAATCACAACGTGCAGACAACCAGAATTTGTTAGGCCATCTCTTCTTAACAAATTCCCCACATTCAAAACCAATCAGAATAAGAAAACGTTTCGATTTCACGAATTTTCCGAGATCTTCTCAGCTCTGTAATTTTCGGGTGATAGCTCCCATTTCCTTAGTCCCTAACCCATGCGATCACAGGTCATGACAAAATGATAAACTAGTAGGTTCTACAAGGTTCTCCAAACAAACTTCAGGTTTTGGGATTTCGGGGTTTCGGGTTTCGGGGTTTTGGTCCCGGAGGTTCTCGCACTCGCTTCCCTCTCCAACTCCCAACTTCCAAAAATTTGATTTCCTTACCCTCCGGGCCCATAACATATCCATCGCCCACCAAGGTAGTGACACATGGTGTCCTTAAGAAGGTCCACCTCACTCCCAGTGATGTCAGGGGGGCCCACTACTTTCACTTTTCATTTTGAAGTTTCGGGCATCAGGAGTTCGTGCACCTATGCATCTCGAACTTTCGTTTGCCGAAATTATGAAATTATGGTCTATTCATCTACTTGATCCAATGGTCAAGTTCCTCTCCTACAATATACGATGTAGATCGTTTCGGGATTCTAGGGTTTCAGGTTTTCGGTAACCGGGATTTCGCGATGCAACAACTCCAAATCTCTTGTCACTTCAATCCCTGAATTCTGATATGGAAATCCATGTATGAGATCAATGACTGTGATTTTGCCTTGATCCAACGGGTCACGAGATTTTGGCACTTCTTCCTGGAAGTGCTCCACTATGCGATGCTACCCTTGTTAATCCCTTTCATGATTTGGGACTTGGAGTGACCAAGAATTTGGCTTGCGCTCCAAGTTCACGATCCCTGAATTTACGAAATGATCCAACAGTCCCGATTTCCCACGATCTGATGACTCAGATCTCATCTGCATTTCACATATCGGGATTTCATGTGTCATGAGTTCGAAATATTTTCCACCTTAGTCCTCCCTATTCCCGAAATGTCGATTTCTTCTTGGACAATTAACAATCCAAATCTCTCTTTAGATCAATGGTTGTGATCCAATCATGAATCCGCGTTTCGTGAATTCTCACGAACTCACCCTTAGACCATTTCAGGTCATGAGTCAGCGAAAGGTTGATCACTCTCCATGCATCCTTTCCAATGGATGGTCCTGACGAATTCGATATTTCATGTATCGTGATTTCCACACTCCTATGCAACTCCAAAGGGTTTTAAACCTTGTGCACGTTCTCCAGATATGATGGTTGTGAGGGTTGTACTTTCCTCCCAAATAGATTCTATGGCTCCAACACTTCTAGTGTGGAGTTCTCTCTCTCCCTGTGGCCATATACCACACCGGTTGCAGTTTTATAATACTGCTACACCTCCTGAGCTTTGTAACATGGTCAAGTAGTCCGTTGACACTCAAAAACATTTTGAGGCCTAAAATTAGTCCTCCAGACACAATTTATTCTCAAATCCTCGATCCAAAGACCACTTATCTAGCCCATCTAAGCTCAGCTTTGAAACTAGGCTCTGATACCAAACTGTAACGCCCCCGACCATCAACCCCACTGGTCGGGCAAATGCTATTGTGCAGAATAACATCATTCTCATACTCTCAAAAAAATGCATTTAAATCGAATTAAACACATTTAACTCAGAGTAAGCACAGATTTTACCACTAACATAAATAATCCCTGGCATTAACAATAATTCATATGCACAACAAAATACATGATACATATAAGCATCACAGGCATGCAAAACATAATATTAAGCATAAGCTTATACTTATCTTTGAAACCGTAGTAATTCCACCAACTACGTGCAGACCTTCCATGAACCTCCTAGCCTTAGACCACGCTGCTCATCACTCTCAGCAGTAGGTCACCCCTGAGCTGGGACTAAGCTCCACCCAAGGCAAGGAATCCTAGTCTAGGCTGAGGTTATAGGGAAAACTGAACAAAATAACTGGAAGGATTCTTCCTAGGATGCCTTCTTACGCCCACTACTAACAGACTCTCATTCCCCACATGCCTGTTCCACCCAGGAGTATACACCTTCAAAGGAACAGTCCATCAATGCTTCACCTCCCTCTCTAGATCTCGGCAACAGGCCGAATCAAGAAGTATTAGAGCTCCATAGCTGGTGCTGGACTCTCTCTGGGAGAAAGCCACTTCCCAACATACTCTCTCACCTGAAGGGAGTTGCTCACAGGCCTGACAACCTGCTTCTTCTACCACAGGCCTAACAACCTAGTTCTTTAGCACACCCTTCAACTCAATTCCAACCGGGTGAGGGAAACTGCAACAACATCAAGCACTCAGTTGACACCAGGATGACGACCACAATAGAAAACATGCATAGTCCCACAAATGGCAATGACCAAACACTAAAACACAACATGCTCAGGCGATTATCGAGGTGTCGGGTTCTACAGAAGACACAAATTGGCTCACGGTTTACCCGTTACAGGATGCGTGACATGAAATTATGTAGAGGTCGAGGATGGAGGCCAAACACAGAGACCAGACGAAATTTACAGGAATACACTGGACAATCACAAATGTATCATGGTTTCGGTTTTCAGTGTTGTGTGTGATGTGCCGAGCTCAGACGCAGAGGTCACACAGTTTAGTCAACGAACGATAGAATGGAGAACGAACCCACTCATACGCAACCGTCCATGGAAAGAATGGGAAGCAAACTCCCAACAAAACTCATTTTCTGGGTTAAATCGCATGTGCTTGGGTTGACACATGTCACCCATGAAGCTGCATGCATACCATCAACATGCGTTCCTCCCCAGGAACTTAGGACAAAACATAGATTTCACATGGCTTTTTGGAATAATATTAAAATATTATTCCCAAGGACTTAAGCCCCTAGGTTCAACACTTAGCCTCTCTTCCCAACCTTCCAGCCCCCAATCCCTTACCCACTCTGTGGAAGCTTAGTCCCCCATCACTCAGTCATCGTGGTTAGTCTGCATGCCACGGTGTTTATATTTTTATTAATGTTCTACATGATTACATATACAAAAGAAGGTTCCCGACCTTAACACTTAGGCTCTTCGGCCTAATAACACATAAGCCCGCCAGCTTATATTAACTTGCCTCACCAACCTATAGAACATAATTACAATTCATAGTGCAAGCTCTATACTTCATAGACATGATTTAAAATAGGGCTCGGCCTTAGGGACATTACAGTCAGAAGCTACACCCACTAAGATATGGCCCATTGTTGGATGCATGGGCTGACCCAGGTTCTGATCTCAAAGGTTTCCAACAAAACCCTCAAACTATCGGCCCTCCTGGTAAACTAGAAGGCAACTCTACGTACAGAGTGCACAATGCAGTCTCACTTGAGATAGCTTATAGGGGACTTCAAGACTCATATTTCTGCAGCCACAGAAGGGACGGGGAATTTATTTTGTTCCTTTTCCTCATTCATTGTAATTATTATCCATTCATTTAAATCTAGTATTCATTCATTAATCAAACTATTCATGCACGTTTCATAATCTAAGTTAAACATTCATTCTTTAACCGATAAATAACATAACAGTAAAAAAATCATGCTGACACATTAACACAGTAATTTTACCATGGTTCACCACCCCCCCGGGGGGGGGGGGCTACATCCACAAATATATGTCTCTTTTTCTCTTGTATTCATCGTTTTGAAAAATCTGTGTTGCACACATTACATTCTCCAGACTTACAATCAAAAAGTAGGATGAGGTTCATCTGTGAGGTAGACTAACCACACCAGGCTCCACAACCTATGACATAACCCTCAAAAACTAGCTTACTCAGACCAAAACTATTCTCTTCCTGACCAATCGATCAACTCTACTAGGCCTCCTAGGCCCTTATTTATACTATTTTATTGGCTCATAGCCATTACATTCATATACAAAACCCTAACCCTAACATGTCTAGGTTTGTTTGCATGTGCACCACGTCGCTTTTCCTCCATATTTCGCATGTTTCTTTTCCTTCATCTTCTGCATGTTGCTTTTTCACCACATATGGTGCACACTCCAAAAATAGGCTTTTCTTTCCCAAAATAATAGGATTTTCTCTCCCAAAGTAGGCATGTTCCCAAAAATAGGATTTTCTCTCCCAAAATAGGCTTGTGCCAATAGGACCCCAACACTGACGTGTGGCTCATCCCGAGCTACTCAGCCTTAGTTTACATTTTGGATGGCTAGTTGCAATCTCTAGAACACCTTTTCCAATTGAGTGACTTTTTCTTTTGTTGGAATATTGCTTGTTTTCATCGATGTCAACCCTTGTCATTGGTTGTAGTCATTGATGTCAACCCCAGCCATTGGCTTTTGGACCCAACAGTTGATCGAAGTAGATAGACATGAAGGAAATTACACATGAAGGTACAACACCCATGTATGGATAGTATAAATCAAGCCTCTTCCAGTGGTATGTGGCACGTCACGTGGATCCTCACGATTGAGGAGAAATGAATTTTTGAAGATGACAATGTGAATTGAAGCAAAAACTACATGCCGGCCCTAATGTTAAAAAAAAGTGACATAAAGAGTATAAATACATCCCATTATACATTCATTTTTCAACACACACAAGTTTGTTAACAAACAAGGATATATAATTCGAATTTCAGAAGAAATCTGAAGTAAAGAAGGTCGAATTTCAAGGGAGGATGAAGTCTTTTGGTGATGTATTCTAAGGTATGTTATTTATAGGTCATCTTACCATTTTCTCTATAACATTTTTCCTAGAATGACTTAGATGCTGAAATTTTTATGATATTGAGAAGACATATATAGGTACCTGTGGTAAAAATTTCATCTCTTTATTCACTACAATTTTGGAGATACACTCTTTAGAAGATAGGGTTTTTGACTAGTCCTGAAGTTAGTCATAAACATGTGTTCCAGGTAAAACAATCATAACATATTCATAGAGAATCCAAATGAAGTGAGACTAATTGCATTAGAAAGAGTACAGACTGTAGTTTCCTTTGTACGAATTTTAGAATCTTATTTTAAATATTGAATGCAAGGCATGTTGTACACCTCCACTCTCCTGAATAAACCAAAATTGAATAAGGTCTACCATTTTCTCTATAACTCCTTTTCTGGGAGGATTCAAGGAGTGAAACTTGGAGGAGTTTCAAAGAAAAAAATTGAGTTATACTATCTACAGGATCAGAGTATTCTAAGAAGTGAAGAATTTCAAAAGTTGAAGAAGTCTCAAGAAGCATTGTCAGGTTCTATGTGATGGTTGGTTTATGGTGATAATTTAATGTAAAGTTTTATTATCTCTCATATATTATTGGGTGGAAGGAAGGGGAAAGGATGGAGAGGTCAACCCTCTCTTGATATTGGAGGATTGTATCTTCCTTTTGAAGGTTTATCCATCCCTTTATATTTGGAAGTTGTAGTTACCTTTGGAAGTCATTACTTCCCTTGAACAATAACTATTGGTTATTTCTCATATATCGTGCATGGGATATTGTGGTGTATTGGTGTAACTCTTCTACTATTGTTAATTTTTAATTGGATATAATTGAATATATAATCTGGTTGAAGTATAAGTTGATTTATTTTTTTAAATTGTACTTGATATTGATTCACCCCCCCTCTCAGTATCATCATTTGGTATCATATTTGGTTTCCTTCAGAATAGTTTAACCACTGGAAGGAAAATCTTGAGCAAAGATGGATGAACATGAGCACATTCCAAAAGGGATTCAATGATTTGATGGAAGCAATTATGCATATTGGAGTGATAGAGTGAAAACTTACCTAACAACTTTGGGAGTAGACATTGGGTACTCAGTTGTAAATGGCTATGTAATCCCAAAGAATGCTCCAACCGATCCAAATGAGAAGAAGATTATGAGTTGTAATTCAAAATCCAAATATTTTAATCTAGGAGCATTGGCACCAACCATTTCTAGAAAAGTGATGGGATGCAACACTTCTAAAGAGGAATGAGACAAAATCAAGAGTATCTATGAAGGTGATACAAAAGTTAAGTAGCTCAAGCTTCAACGACATAGAGAAGAATTTGAAAATTTGAAGATGGATGAAAAGGAAGATATTGCAACCTATTTTCTCAGAGTTGATGAAGTTGTTAATGATATCAAAGGATTAGGTGAAGAGCTCAATGAATCCTTGGTTGTACAAAAAGTGTTGAGATCACTTCTCTTGAAGTATGATGCTAAGGTCTCTGCCATTGAAGAAACTAGGGACTTGACCAAAATGACAATGGATGAATTACATAGGTTTCTTATATCATATGAAATGAGAACATGTACAGAAAGTGACCAGCCAAACAATGAAGCAACCTTTAAAACCATAAAGAAGACAAAATACAAGAATAACGACCTTGATGCCTTGATGAAGAAATAACAAATTTCGTAAGGTTCCAGAAGGGAATTGGAAGATACAAAGGTAAGTCTCCTCTCAAATGCTTTAACTATGGTAGAATAGGACATATTGTTGAAAATTGCTACTATATAAAGAGAAGTCTCAACAATAAAAAGAGATTCTACTCCAAGGATGATGACACCTCCTCAGATGAGAGTGATGAAGAAGATAATGATGGAGGAGAATCCCTCTTCATAACCCAAGAAACCCAAGATGATGATCACAAGAGTTCTAAAGAAGAAAAAATCATTTCTGAAGAAGATTCAGATGAAGAAACCAACCTTGTGTTGAAATAATGTAACTACGAAGAGCATTCTTATTATTTTGTTATTGGATTAAATCCCCATTGAGGATTAATCATGTCATTATTATTATTGGATTAAATCCCCTTTGAAGATTAATCATGTCATTACTATTATTATTGTTATTGGATTAATCCCCATTGAGGATTAATCATGTCAGTAATTGCATAAGGACCAAATCCCCTTTTGCAGATTGGTCATCAGACAATTACAAAGGGAAGAATAAGAAGTCAGCCCCAACAGTTATAATGGAAGACCCAAAATTAATTAAAGGTGGGTTTACCCACCCAGAGTGAGAGGTCGGCCCTGCCAGATGGTGACCTTTCACATGTGCCAGGTT
>JASDQU010508820.1:30521-40830 GCA_032191745.1 Picea mariana | reverse complement strand
TGGCGCATCTCTTGAGGAGGACTTTCTGTATTGGTTTGAGTTATCTCTTGAACATTGTATAAGCTATTTATGATAAGGAAGTTTTTGCTGGGTTTTCTTCCCCTAGAGGGTTTCCCAGGATAAATGTTGTGTCTCTTGTGGATGTGTATTTCTCAGTGATCTTGTTCTTATGATGTTATTATCTATTGAAATGCAAAGAACTATAATAATGGCATAAACATTAACACAAGGGAGTGGGAGAATCAAGATACAAGCTAAATTCAGGGAACTCAATAAAGATGAAGGACGTACTCTTTGTACCAAGTTTGACAAAGAACCTACTCTCCATTTCTGCTTTAGAAAAGAAAGGCTTCAGAATTGCCTTTATAGATGGAGAAGTCCTCATGTGGGCTAAAGTAGAAACCCTGAATGAAGCAACCATCATTGGAAGAGAAGAAAATGGCTTGTATAAACTAAAGGGTCACTCAGAGGCTGCCATGACCCACGCCATTGAAAACTCATGTGAACTTTGGCATAGAAGATTAGCTCACATCAATTACAAGGCGCTACCATACATATGCAAAGTTGTCACAGGTCTACCAGAATTCAAAATTGACCATGAAGGCGTGTGCAATGGATGTGCGCAAGGGAAGAACATCAAGAACCCTTTTCCGAAGAGAGACAGCAAAGCAAAAGGAGTCCTAGAGCTCATTCATTCAGATGTATGTGGCCCAATGCCATTGTCCTCCATTATTGGACATGTATACTATGTATCATTTATTGATGATTATTCTCGTAAGACCTGGGTGTATTTTTTGAAATCTAAAGATGAAGTGTTCAACAAGTTCAAGGAATTCAAAGCCTTGATAGAGAACCTTTCCGAAAGAAAGATCAAGATACTCAAGTCAGATAATGGAGGAGAATATACCTCAAAAGAGTTCGTGAGCTTCTGCAACGATGTTGGGATCAAGAGGGAACTC
The DNA here is from genome assembly GCA_032191745.1 of Picea mariana. Taxonomy (NCBI): domain Eukaryota; kingdom Viridiplantae; phylum Streptophyta; class Pinopsida; order Pinales; family Pinaceae; genus Picea; species Picea mariana. The sequence continues at coordinate 39,871 of JASDQU010508820.1, read as the reverse complement.
ACAACTCCCTATAATCTTCAACAAAGCGGTGTAGCTGAACGAAAGAACAGAACAATAATGGAAGCTGTGAAGACTATGATCCATGATCAAGATCTTACAATGTGCTTATGGGCAGAAGCAGCAATGACAGTCGTTTATGTGCAAAACCGATTATCCCATAGTGCACTTGGGTTCAAGAGCCCTGAAGAGATGTTCACCGGAAAGAAACCAGAGGTAAGCCATCTCAAAATATTTGGCTGCCCAGTTTTTATACATATTCCGAAAAAGAAGAGAAACAAGTTGGAACCTTCAGGAAAGAAGGGAATATTTGTGGGATACTGTGAGGTATCCAAGGCCTTTAGAATTTACATACCAGGTCACCGCCACATTGAGATCAGCAGGGATGTGACTTTTGATGAAGATGCAACACTCAAGAAATCGAGAAGATGCTAGCTTGAAGAAGTACGTGAAGAGGAACCCGTAATCCCCAGAACTGCAGAATCAGTGAGGGAGGTTCCCATATCTACAGAACCAGTGAGGGAAGACATAGTTTCCCCTAATGAGAAAATTCCAGAAGACCATGACATGGTGGAATTTCAAGAACCGCCTCAGATGACAATCCTCCATAAAAGAAAGCCAACTTGGGCTAGAGAGCTCATACAAGATGGAGAGAAGTATGGTGTTCCCCAAGGAACCACGAGACAAGTGAAAAGACCAAAGCCATTCTCCAGTTATACGGTTTTGATGTGTGACCTCCTAGAGAAGGAGCCTACCTGCGTTGAAGAAGCCATTCAGATGAAAGAATGGGCAGACGCCATGACAGAGGAATACCAATCCATAATAAAGAATGATGTATGGGAAATAGTTCCCAGACCGAAGAGTAAAGACGTGGTATCCTCCAAATGGCTCTTCAAAATAAAACACGTTGCTGACGGAAGTATTGAGAAGTGCAAAGCAAGATTCGTCACTCGTGGCTTTTCTCAAAAGGAAGGCATTGACTATGAAGAGACATTCGCTCCTGTAGCCAAATACACTTCAATCANAACCATCATAGCCCTTGCAGCTAAGATGAAGTGGAAGTTGCACCAGATGGACGTAAAGACAACCTTCCTAAATGGTGTCATCGAAGAGGAAGTGTATATAGAGCAACCTCAAGGATTTGAAGTTGAAGACAGGAACTCTCGTGTCTGCATGTTGAAGAAATCATTATACGGATTGAAGCAAGCTCCTAGAGCTTGGTATGGCCGGATAGACAGTTTCCTGACGAGCTTGGGCTTTACCAAGAGTAAAACAGATTCTAACCTCTACTTCAAGGTTATGAACAATGAGCCAGTAATATTACTGCTATATGTGGATGACTTATTCTTATCCGGAGAAGAAAAGCTCATCACTGAATGTAAGAAGAGACTTGCCTCAAAATTTGAAATGAAAGACCTTGGCCTAATGCATTATTTCTTAAGTCTTGAGGTATGGCAGAGTCCAAAGAGGATCTTCCTTAACCAAGGGAAGTATGTAGTCGAAATCCTGAAGAGATTCGACATGTTGGAATGCAAGTCCATGAATACACCCATGGAAGCGAAGTTGAAGCTGTTGGTCGACACTTCCTCAAAATTGATTGATGCCACGTTGTACAGACAGATTATTGGATCGCTGATGTACCTAACGAATACCAAACCAACCATTTGTTTTGCCGTGAACACCTTGAGTCAGTTTCTGGTAGAACCCAGACATGTTCACCTAGTGGCTGCAAAACATGTGATGAGGTACCTTAAGGGTACAATAGATTGTGGTCTCAGCTATGATGGAGATCATGATTTCACATTAAGTGGATATATTGATGCAGATTGGGCAGGAAGTGTTTCTGACAGGAAAAGCACTTCAGGATGTTGTTTCAGTTTGGGATCAGCCATGATCTCATGGCAGAGTAGAAAGCAATCCAGCATTGCTCTCAGCACAGCGGAAGCAGAATACATTATTGCATGTTCTGCCAGCTGCGAAGCTATATGGCTTCGAAATTTGTTGACCGATCTATTTGACCTAGAGATGGAAGCAACCACGATCCTGTGTGACAACCAAAGCTGCATAAAGATGACAAAGAATCCTGTATTCCATGACAGGTCGAAGCACATAGAGATCCGATATCATTACATCCATGACATGGTGCAAAGAGGAGCCTTAAAGCTCCAGTACGTTAGCACAGATGAACAGGTTGTTGATGTGTTGACTAAGCCTCTATCTCGTGTAAAGTTTGAGCACTTTCGAGATAAGCTTGGTATAGTCCGAAAGGACCTTCCTTGAAAGGGGGAATAGTTGTGATAAGACATCTCTTGCTTCCAGCTTTATTGTTGTGACGTAAAGCAAGACGATGTGATGAGACTAGAACTGTGCTTTCGGCTTAACAGCTGCGACGTAAAGCCAGTCTAGTATCCTGCTTCCATCTTGATTGTTGTGATGTAAAGCAAGACAAGTATCTTGCTTCCAGCTTTATTGTTGTGACGTAAAGCAAGACAATGAGATGAGACTAGTACTGTGCTTCCGGCTTGACAGTTGTGACGTAAAGCCCGTCTAGTATCTTGCTTCCAACCTGAAGGTTGTGACGTAAAGCAAGACGATGTGATGAGACTAGTATTGTGCTTCCAGCTTGACAATTGTGACGTAAAGCCAGTCTAGTATCTTGCTTCCAGCTTAAGTGTTGTGATGTAAAGGAAGACGTTGAGATGAGACTAGTATTGTGTTTCCAGCATGAGATGTTGTGATGTAAAGCTAGTCTAGTATCTTGCTTCCAGCTTGATTGTTGTGATGTAAAGCAAGACAAGTACAGAGCTTCCAGCTTGACAGCTGTGACGTAAAGCCAGTCCTGTATTATGATGACCCAGCCTCGTGCTGTGATGATGATGATGTATTAGTTTTATACTAATTCATATTGATGCAGATGATGATTGCATTCCTTTGAGAATGACGATGCTACCGATGAAGAAAACTTTCGATGATTTATAGATACGCCAGTCAGTGTTCCAAGATGATATTGATGATGTTGTCCTCTCACCCACTTGATGTTGTTGATGATGTTGTCCTCTCTCTCTCGCCTGATGCTGCTGAAGAATAGCCTTCTTGTTAAGGGGGAGTGTTGAAATAATGTAACTGCAAAGTGTATTCTTATTATTATTTGATATATTATTCATTGGATCAATCCCCATTGTGGATTGATCATGTCGGCTATTGTAAAAGGACCAAATCCCCTTTTGCGGATTGGTCATAATGTAATTGTAAAAGGCAAAAGAGTCGGCCCCAGAATATATCAAAGAGGCCCCGAAATATAATAAAGGTGGTTATAACCACCCAAATTAAGAAGTAGGCCCTGCCAGTGAAAAGACACTTTCACATGTGCCAGATTTGTATAAATAAGGAGGCTAGCGCCTCACTTAGACACACTCACTTGCTCATTTGAGAGACAAGTTTCGGAACTGCAGTTGGAGAAGAGAGAGAGAGAGTGGCGCATCTTTGGGAGAGGATCTTTTGTATTAGCTTGAGTTATCTCTTGGCATTGTATTGGCTATCTATAATAAGGAAGTTTTGCTAGGTTTTCTTCCCCTAGAGGGTTTCCCAGGATAAATGTTGTGTCTCTTGTGATTGTGTATTTCTCAGTGATCTTGTATTATGCTATTGTTATCTATTGAAATGTAAAGAACTATAATAATGGCTTAAACATCAACATCCTATTGGGTAGATCTTGCCCTAGGTCAAGGAGAGTTTCCAAGAGATCCCTCTCTAAGCTATGTAAAGTGGATGAAGTGGTTGGGGTCAACACTCAATGGGCATAGGACTCATGACATACAAGGGGTCGTAGTGTCTCATTCATGGGTGCCTTTGTAGAGGGTGTGTGGTACTTCGTCCGCAATGCACTTTTTCCAAGCTCATCAATGACCTTTTATCTTTCTTTCTTTGTTTTCTTTCAATATAGCATAAGGAGAGGTTGAAGATCACTGCCCTGGCGTGGTGACGAGATGATGGCAATGTCACCCACAAACACCTAGTGGAAATGAGAAGGTTGGCTCATGGTGAGACCCCCTTTCTCTCAGCCATGCAACTGAGAGTCGTTTCCCTAGTTTGGTGACCAGATGATGGCAATGTCATACCACTAGATCTTCATGGACATGATAGGTCGACTCGTGATGAGACCTCTTATCCTTCAACTAAGCCTTTAAGCATTCTTTATTATACTATGGTCCCCTTTACTCAAAGATAAGTGTTTCATTGCTTTCTTGGGTGATCCCTGGGCGAAGCATCTGGAAGGTTTATACAGGGATTTTATCTTTTACCCAACATTGTTGTGCATCCTAGCCCGCATGAGAGAGAGCAGTCTGTTAGGTTGTTGGGAAGAGGAACCTTATATTTGAAAGATTGAACTTCAGAATCCAGATAGCCCATAACAAGGTAGATGGCCCATAGCAAGGCAGATATGTTTAAATATCTTGATTTATGAATAACACAGCAACAAGAAACGTAAGAATCTCTTCCCAATACTACCTTAACAGTGATATAATAGAGATTTTTGGGTCAACTCGGGGATAAGCTTACTAAACTTGTTAAAGAATAACAAAAACAATAATTGTGTGCCTCGCATGGATACAAAGTTCCCTTGAAAATGGAAATGTCAAAATCAAATAGGCTATACCATGAGAACTTTTACAGTATGCTAAAAGAAGGGACTCGGTACATGGTAGAACTAAAGAAAAGTAACTATTGTGATTCATCATTGGATTTCTTATTGTGAAGCACTTCTTTCTTATTATATAAATAGATTACACTACATGTTCTACAAGAATTATGAGATAGACTAAATAAAAATTTAAAAGAAACCAACACCGGATATTTTACAGCGTAAAACAAAGATGATGTATATAACCTTGCTTATATGGTGAAGAAAAACATTTTGCAACACATAACAATGATGTCATCTAGACATAACCTTGCTCATATCTGGAGCTTAGATGCATGTAAATACAAAATTATTATCATAAATTCAAAACTAAAGAAAGGAAAAAGTTTTAAGTCATTAAACTAGAGACCAATAAGAAAGTTGATGTTCATCACTGCATTAGTTAGATGACAGAACAAATACCAGAGACTTTCAGGTTCTCACAGTCTGACCCAAGAAAATTTGACAAGATTTCAGATTTTAACAAAAGCCAAGAAAAAAATTCTTGAAATAACATAAGTAGTCATCTTGTTAGCCCAGTGGGTTAGCCCAATTGGTTCAAACGACTGTCTCAAGGTAGAGTTCGCCATGAGGTCTCCAATTCTAGTGCCGATGAGGTTCAAGTCCAACTGAGTCTTGCTGGGTTACCAGCTGTTATTGTGACAGGCAGTTGAGCTTCCCTCCATCCGGATATTCCGGGGAAGAGTGGGGGATCCCATGAGGTTTTCCTTAGGAAAAAAGCAGTAGACATCTCATACCCTTCCCACACCAAGCAATGGAAATTTTAAGGGAAAAAATGGCAAAATTAGAAAATAAGTGGCCCAGTACACAATACATAACAAAGATAATAACAAAGTTACCTGTCCTGCGAAAATGTCCATGTCACTAGGAACACAAATATCTAGACCACGACGCAACGCATTGATCAAACTAGACTTCCCTACTCCACTAGGACCGACAACTACAGATGTGCAGTTCTCTAAAACTTTGGCAATAGCTGTCAATCCAGTGTTGGTATCAGCACTGCAAAAGAGAGGCTCGTAACCCCAAGTCCGAACCCTGTCTCTCCATTTATGCACAACCTATTATTGCAAATATCAATAGTAAATGTCATGTATCAATAACAAATGGCTATATTAGAATACATGAGGCAAAAGTTAAATAATTTTAGACGAGCATACTTGTACAACATATTGATAATAGTAACTTATAACACATAATAATATCATGAAATTGAAGCTTTAGAGAAATAACAGAGATCAGCAGTCTTATAGAATAAGCTACAAATACATAATAATTGGTTTGGATTCCTAATAATGACAAGGCCAAATCTTAATTGCAGACTATGCAGTGAGTAATATTTAGCTCCTAACATCATAACCTTAGTTACACATCAACTTAGAACCATGGAACATTAAGAGAGGCAATTGTGTGTATACTAGTTCCTGAGAATGGTTCTATAGTTTATTATTTATAGATAGACTATGTTTTGTGCCAAAAGACAAATAAGTGACAATTCATTGCAAAAGTTCAAGATACAAAAAGGTTAAGAAAACGAAATTTGGTTTCAGAATTTTTGTAAAGAGCATTATTTGTTAAAAAATTAGTCTTGGAAGCTATACTATTGAAGCTGATGAATTATTGACTACAAATACTTGTAGCAAAGGTCTTTTGCCACAAAACCAACTTGGTATCCAATATTACATACTTAAACACCTAGAATTTTCTGAAAAATGTATTATTTGTATCTCTTATACAAAAATGGTTTTAGAAGCCAAAGAGTTATAAGTGAGCGAAGTCTTGACTACAAGTATTTGTAAGGAAAGTTGCTTGGAACAAATAAAATGGTATTAAATTGCACATGTTTCACTGCACATTGGCTTCTCCCTATTGGACACATACTTTAAATTGGAGAAGCAAACATCAAGATCCAATACTAATGCTAATATTAAATACCATTGTGACCATGTTAATGATCTGTAAATGGTAGGCCTATAGCCTGTCCATTTCACCAACACAGATCCATGTTGAATCATTGCACTGCTCAGTCAACTTGGAAGGAACCTCGAGTGGTGAACTTCTTATGGCCTGTATTATCACTTCGAAGAGATGCTCATAACTCATTCACACCGAAAGGCTCTTCATTTCATTCAATACAGAATATTGCTACCAGCACATAGATAAGTAGCTCAGCATTCAAGAGTAATCAATGTACGTGCTTAAAATTAAAGGAAACATGAAGGTGACACTCAGGTGTTAATGTTAAGCAACAAAATTGTCTTAAAACCCAAAACTATCACTCTAGGCTCACACCAGCTGACAAGAGACTCTTTACACAGCCCAGCAATGAAGGGAATGCATAGAAAAATGGATTGAATTGCCTAGCAATAAAGAAAACATGGAGTTTGCCTTGTGGGCAAAGAACAAATACCAGCCACCTTTAATAACGTCTGGTATGGTTTGTGGGCAAAGAACAACACCCAGGCAAAAAATAAATTTCTGGTATGACCTGTGGGTAAAGAGTAGACACCCAGCTCTAAGAAAACGACCCAGCAAGGATTGAAAACAACCAGCTGGTCGATTGGGACACCCAGTACTCAGGAAATGGCCCACTAGAGGAGAAAACAGCCATGTAAGAATTAAAGATGCCCAGCAAAGGAGAAATCAGCCCCTGTGATAATTAAATACACCCAGCAAACCATAAGATGTGTGGGCACTTCAGAACACAAGCCAAACAACTAAAATTTGCCTCCATGAGAGAAGACGATTTACAGGAGAGGGAAAAACCAATTTAGCAACTTCTTCAACAGTTCTGGATTGAGGACCACTGATTTCCGCTCTCCAAAATCATTCAACGGTGGAAAATGGAGAGCTGTTGGGATGGGTTTTCTCCATTAAACAATTTATTATGCAGACCAACAATCATATAGTGATAAAACTCACAAATGACACAGATTTTTGTACTGGAAGCTCGACATCTAATGGATATTTTATTAAGCTCAGGAGATAATTACAACGGGGTGAGCTATCCACAGCGTTTGTGTATTGTTACTCACTGACAGTACAAGTTGCAGATGGCCATCGCTTAGAGAAACCTTTGCTCAGTATAGACAGGTTCCATGACTCCTTCGTCCACCAAACTTCGAGCAGGTTGCCCTCTTCGAGCTTTCATTTCTGCCACTATTCTCCCCAATTCTCCTTCATTTCCCGTTGCCTCTAAACTACAGTCTTCATTCTTTTAATGGGCTGCCTTTGGAAGGCCAACCATCACATAGTTCGTTTCCACTTCCACTTTGCCAAAAGGGCAAAATAAATTAAAAGAACAATTACAAATTTACAAGAGGATCCAATTCGGATCAGACCTCCCCATTTGTAGGCTTTTGGTCACCAAAAGCTTCAACTCCCTTCAATCTTCTTCTCAAATCATCAAGCAAACTCTAGCAAAACTCCAAGAAAGGGTGCCTCTATTGTAGGATGGAAGAGAAGAGCTGAGTAGGGGATGCCTTTGGCATAACCCTGTTGTCAATCTCGTGGCTAGAGATGACAATTGCTACTGTAATAGGTCGTTGGACAACTGCTTCTCCTTTGGTTGTGTTGACCACCTATTTCAACTAGGGGGTCAACTCCATGTGCCATGAAGCTATGTGTTAGAATATAATGGATGTGCTTGTTTTACCATTGACAATATCGCTATTGTCACCCAACCATAGGCCGAAGCCACCCTCCGAGCACCTTAACCTTGACAGAGAATCACTCCGGAAGCAAACCCTAGGATAGATAGCCAAACAAAGAGTAGTGCTCCTTTCCCCAAGGATAGCGCACCAACACGAGTTGATCAAATAGTCCAAACCCTAACCAAGAGATGGTCCAAGCCAAATGTGATCTGCTAGCTGCAGCAGCTGCAATGTCAATTCTCCTCCAAACCTGCGCACAAAACTAGGCACTGCAGTGCGCACAAGTGTTGCTCTGCAATTCTGAGACTGCCTGCCAGAATGAAGATTGGCCTCCTGTATTTATACTAATTCTGGCTAACTGCCTGGGCCAACTTCTCATTCTGGGTATCTGTCTGTTCAGAGTATATTATTTCCTGGCCGACTTCTTCTCTTGGAGGCTAATAACATAATACAATTTATCCTCTTGAGCCGATATGTCTTCTAGGGTTATTAGCCAACTCATTGGGGATTCTTCTTCCTTCCCGGAATATTCTATTCTCGTCAGGTTTACACGTGGAGGTAAATACCTCCCGCAGCTACCATAATATCAACACTCCCTCCTAGCTAGGGAGGTATTACAAGTAATGGTCTTGAGCACAAACATACCATTCACTCGGTAGCATCAACATAGTTGTATAGACTATCTCATGACTAGATCATGAGCACCATCATCACCATCAGTGTCATCAGCTGCATCATCTCTCGGAACCATACTCTATCTGATTAATTAGACATGATGCTCACTCCACAGAGTGACACAAGTGTTAATGTTTATGCCATTATTATAGTTCTTTGCATTTCAATAGATAAGAGCATCATATGAACAAGATCACTGAGAAATACACATTCACAAGAGACACAACATTTATCCTGAAAAACCCTCTAGGGGAAGAAAACCCAGCAAAAACTTCCTTATCATAAATAGCTTATACAATGTTCAAGAGATAACTCAAACCAAT
>JASDQU010508820.1:0-23722 GCA_032191745.1 Picea mariana | reverse complement strand
AGGTCTTGTTTTATTATTTTTCTTCAGGTCCCTTTTGTTTCTTATCGAGAGGCCTTTTATTGCCTTCTCGGGGATCCCTGGGCGAAGCATCTCTAGGTTTTATTTCCTCTGGCTTTTATCTTTTACCCACTGCTTTTACCCCCTGGGCCTTCAGCCCCTTCTTCCCACAGGACAAAGTGTAACCCCTCAAAAGTCATCCTAATGCCCGGACTAGGGGAATGGGATGGATGTATGGGAGATAAGATGTAAAATGATCGTATGGCGGGAGCGGACGATGGCTCTTCAAATCCCCCCTGGTGGCTAACCAAAACCCATGGATACAAGCTTGCTAGGGCACCCCGTTAATCCCCCCAACAATGGTCAAGTGGGTTAGTGTAAGATCCAAGCAGTTGTCAGATATGTAAGGAACCTGATGCATATATCTGAAAGTTATAACGATCAAACATGACACATACCATGATACCTGGACCAATTACTTCATGGAGCAAGAGTCTTCTCTGATGCAAGTCCAAGCCGATGGTGATGGATGTTGTTGCTGCTGACAGGACAATTCTGGCGAAGAAGAAGAAGGATGGGCCCTCCAGGGCCATGCTCAGGTCAATCCTGCTCTCGGTACTCCATGTCTAGGACCTGTGGGCCTCGAGACATGATCTCCTAGTTATCCCTAGAAATCGGGGATAACACCCTTCCAGGAACAAATGAGGCAAAGAGCATAATTTCCAAGCAAACGTCATAAAATGAAGAAGGATTCAATACAACATATTCAAGTGCTTCAAAAATCAGAGTGATACATACCATGATACCTGGACTCATTACCTCGTGGAGCAAGACCCACCACTACTTCAGGACCAGGCTGGTGGGGATGGATATTGTTGTTGGTGATGAATGGACTGCACTGAAGAAAAGAGGGGCCCTCCAGGGCCATGCTCAATTCGTCTGCCTCTCGATACTCCATGTCTATGACCTGTGGGCCTCGAGACGTGATCTCCTTAGTTATCCCTAGGGTAGGGGATAACATGACATGTCATCCAAATAGTGGATTCAAGCCACTCGGGTAGATACTTTGCGATTGTCACCAAGTGTTTGCTTCCATTCACTATAGCTTTGCCCAAGTGTGGATCAGCCCACCTTTCAATTTCATGGAGCTCGTTACTTTTTTTGGAGCATTTATTGGTTAGTTCATCAACTATTGTTGGTCGTACTCACCTTAGATTCCGCTTCTTGCTTTCATCATCACTTCATGTGAAACATCCATTGCCATCACCTCCGTCCACCCAATTCAACATTGTGGGGGGATGGTGTACAAGGTTTCCTTAGGTGTTTTTCACCCATTTTTTGATATTAGTGTTTCTACATAGTGAGCCTCGTACAAAGAACCACTTCCTAGTTTGATTCAACAGTTTTAGTGGATGGTTACCCCTGCACTCTGATGAGATGCATTGGTGTCCATAGGGGCACTCGCATTTTATGCACTTTTTTTTTAAGTACATGACTACTTAATCAGGGATTCATGCCAAACTCATGTGAATCATTATCGAATCTCATGTTCTCCCCAAGTTAATCTTACTGGGAGGGTTCCTTCTTTCTTTTTCCTCTATTATGGGGGGGAGTTGTGAGTCTCTTGTAAATGGGTACTTAACATGGCCTTGTTGTCCAGACATATCAGACGTTCGGCCTCTCTCTTACACTTCCCTATGTTGCATTTAAGGGGGGTTGTTGGTGTATTTGAATCTTTATCTTAAGTTTACTTAGGTTCATAGTATTTTTACTACGTTATTGTACTCCCTAGGTTATTGTGCATGTGTGTATTTTAAATAACCATGTGCATCTTTTGACTTATCTAACTAGATAAGTCATCATGTTAGCTGCATGTTTAAAAGCATTTAGGTGAGAGAACACCTAATGTGACAACTTCATCTTCGTATTGTATCTACTCGCATTTAATGTGGTCCCATCCTGAAATCCCTATAAATAGGGATGCTTGTAACCATTTTGTTCAAGATGAATTGAATAGCATCATAGAGACTTCTATTGATATGAAACCTTCTCTTTCTCCCATGAATTTTGTCATTTAACACCTTTTTATATTGGAATCTATAAACTATGACCATGTAATATGGTATATAAGTTTTGGATCGAAAGAAAAAGTTCAAAAGATGACTCCATAATTATAAAGATATGCGAACTTAAATTCTCAGAATTAGTCAGACTTCCCTAAATTATTGACTGCAAATGATAAACTATTCATCAGATAAAGTTATTGTTTAATTTTTTCCAATACTTAATGCATCAGCAAACCCTCGAACAACCTGCAACAATGCTCAAGTCGTCAAGGGGTTAAATCAAAGCACTTCCATTGCTCATACCTGGTTTCAAACCCCCCAAAGACATGTTGCCGTGTTAATGTGGCCAATTAATTTGATTCTAAGATGTCGAAAAGATGAGGTAAGTGCCAAAGTATGTTAAAAGATGAACAAGCAAACAAACAATTCAAATGGCAAGCATAAATGTAGACGCACCTCTTCTTGTACAAGATCCAACTTGTTCAAAACCAATGTAAAGGGAATCTCTGTGGACTCCGCCTCCACCAAGAATCTCGTCAAACTAAAGGGCTCCAACTTGGGCTGCTCTATGGAGAAAAGCACAAGCAAATGATCAACATTTGCAACTGAAGGATCCATAAGCTCTGACTTCCGCTCGAATACATCTTCTATCATGCCTCTCTTGTCTACCCAGTCAACTCCACTAACCAAGACCTTGTCCCCAACCAGAACTCTCCTTTTAATTTTCTTAAGCACAGCCCTCACCACGCATAGAAGCTCTGTTCCAGCTTTCCCGTCCAAAGACTCTTTAGGATTTTCACATGTGCCATCCTGCATATTCTCCTGAACAAGACTAGAAGATGTCATATCATGGCCAACATCATCTCTTCTACGACAGTCTCGGCTAGCAGCCATTGTAGCCCCACCTTCTCTGCTTGCACATGAATATAAATTCCCATTCTCCCCTGAAGCCCCAGTTGGCCTCTCTATCCCTACAGCAGACACCGCCAAAGGCATTCGACTATATCCATTATCAACATTTACAGTTTGCCCATTGCTACTACTACTCACTTGGGAGTTTTCAGCCGAACCCACCTCGACCCCTACCTCCACTGCTCCCAAGCTCTCAAAATTGTGAGTTACATGCACAAAATTTTCATGTAGGTCATCCTTTTTTAGTAATTCAAACTCTCCTGAATGACTTTCATTACCATCAGTCTCCTCATCTCCTGACTTCTCCACAATAACTCTCATGAAATTAGCCTGAGCAGCTACAACCAACCCAATCGCCTGCCTCTCTGTTAATTGCACGTCCTCTTCATGAACAATTTGATCAGATACAGTTGATGTTTCATTGGATGAAAAGCCAGTTTGCTTGACAGAATCCCTGGCTTTGAACCAATTTTTATCAGGCTGAACTCTCCTAGGGCTTGACCCATGTCTAGTAGCCAAAATTCTGGGCAAAAATACAGTGTGCCTCCGATAAAACAAGGAAGGTAACAGATTACTAAATGGGTGTACTCCTGCTAATTCTGGGCTAAATGTTCTGTTAAAATTGGGTTGTGAAGATTTCTGGAAGAGTGGAGTTGGGCAGTGGCGAAGACCATTGCAGGATTGATTAACGCTCATTTTAGAGCGGATGGCAAATAGTGAAATATCAACCCGCATAATGCAGACACATATATTTTCACATAGACATCAAAAAGAGTTCAGGGGCTGCAGCAATTTAAATAATACTTTTTGGGCTTTGGAAGCTAAAGCTCATCTCCAAACTGGGTGTAAGTGCATACCATGCTATGCCATCTTTTTCTTTCAGTAGGCTCCTCCACTGACACTGTCGGTAACTTCCCTGAATCGATCAATTGTGTCCCTTCCAAATTCCTTTCGGTTTCTTAAGAAAATGTTTGCATGAAGGGATGGTTAAACCCACACAAGTGGACGTGTTGATATATCTAGAGGCCGCCAGAAAAAACAAGTCATTTAATCTTTATCGAAACTCGCATTTGTATTCTCTATGTACTATCCATTCAAGGAGAGCTTTGCGCTTGATATAAAAAGAAATACAAAATACATCGATAACAAAAGCCACATGAATAATTCCGTTGGTGGCATCTGTTTTACTTTGGAAACGCCATATGCTTGTAGTTTTTCTGATTTGTGATTGAAAAAAAATTGCATTTCTTAAGAAAGAAAGAAAAGAAAATGATTTTAACATTCACGAGGTTAACAATAGCCTATGGGACAGACCACCTCACACACTGATTTTTGCAATTCAACGTTTTTCCTATTCAACTTGATGATGAGCTACCCCAATTTCTCCATTGCCCCCTCCCTGAATAAGTTATTCCAAGAGCTAGCTGTCAAGATATTTATATAGTTGTCTCTGTTGTCTTTGAATGTTTCACACTCTAAAATGAAATGTTTTTCTATTTCCACTTTTTCGGAGGTGCGGACCACACACACCCTTTCTTCCCAAGCTTCTTTTGGTCTTTTCCAACGCCCAGTTTCACAATGGAGTTGATGGGAATTGGTCCTTAATTGGGCAATAAGCATTTTGGCTCTCCAAGATATATTGGCCCCTATGTACGCTTTTTTATGGTGATTGTATGTGGGGTTAAACTCTTCAATATAATACTCTTTCTTTCTCCCGAGCCCTTTATCCCAAGTTCGCTTGTGGAACCTATCAAAAACATAAGCCTTTATCTTTTTATTGTTCGTAGGGCACTTGTTCAAGTGGATATCCCATTTACTAAGCCATTTAATATTTTGTCTCATCCACGTCTTCTTTCTTTTGCACAATATGTCATTGAAGACGACCTTAGGCCACCAACTGTCTTCCATTTGCTCAATTTTTTTTAGATATCTTATGAGACGCACCATAGCAATTGCTTCAATAGGAGCAGCCCCCATTTCACTCAGCATGATATCATAGGGGACTGAACTTTTAATTTTAAACTTATTTGTGATCAAGCGTTTTTTAATCTTCTCAATTTGCTTCCACTGTAAGTCAGATGTGTTGTTGGCCCACACTTCACAACCATATAGAACCATCGGGATCACTAAAAGCCCAATGAGAGTTTGCATAGTCTTCCAATCCCATAGCTCCGCTTCTCTGCATCTATTTTGAAAAGCATAGAACGCTTTCCAACCTCCCAAAGTTCTTTTCTTTCTGCAACCTTCCCAACTTAGATTTTTGTTGAAGTCAATTCTGAGGTATTTGTAATCTGCCACTTCTTCAAGAGTGTTGCCTTCAAAGTAGAACTTATGTTGTTTATGTTTTATTTTGCTAGAAAAAATTACCACTTTCGTCTTGCTAGTATTGACTTGCATTCCCACTGTACTACAAAAGCACTCAAGGGAAATTAAGTGTTCTTGCAACCCCAGAGCGGATTTATCATTCAGAATAAGGTCATCTGCATACAAAAGAAGCCTTATCACAAAATCACCCAAAAGAGCACCATCACCCTCCTGTGAGTTTAACCACTCTTCAAGTTTGTCAATATATAAGCCAAAAAGGGTAGGGGACAATGGGCACCCTTGCTCGACCCAAATATCGCTCCTAAAACTTTCGGAGATACCAACTGACATTTTGATTTTGACTTTAACCTCCTCATATAGCCTATGGACAACTACTCTAAGATGTATAGGAACCCTAAGTTCCTCCATTCTATGCCAAAGCTTATCTCTAAGGATCGTGTCAAAAGCTTTTTTGAAATCGACAAAGCACAAAAGGCTTCCTCTTTTTTTTCCCACACTTTTTCAATGATGTGCCTTAAAGTTACACCGTGATCAATCGTTGAGTGTTTAGGTCTGAAACCTGCTTGCCCTTTAGCACGCTTATCCCCTTCTTCCGCCCACTTGTTGATTTTATTTTCTAGCATACTTCCAAATAACTTCGCAAACAAGAGGTTTATCATTATGGTCCTATAGTTGGAGGGATTGTTGACATCCCCACTCTTGAAAAGTGGTATTGCTAGACTCGTTGTCCAATTTGTAGGGAATCCCTGTTGAATGATGTTGTTGAAAATTTTCATAATGTGAGGTGCAAGAGTTTTTGAACCCCACTTTAGATATTCTACCTGGAGTTCAACTAAATCTTTTGCTTTTCCAACACCCAACTTTCTGATACCCACCTCAATTTCTTGCACGATGAAGAGCTTAGTAGTAGTGTTGACCAAGGGAGGGGGGTCCACCTTAGAATCTTTCTCATAAAGCTGCTTTGCATACTCAAACCATTGATAGGCTGTGATATTATTTTCAGTTTGTTTCTTTCTTGTTTGAAGCTCCTTCCAAAATAACTTGGGGTTATTTTTCCCCAAAAAGATTAATTCCTCCCTCCTTGAGATCATGAAATCAACTTTCTTCTTTCTTACAATTTGTTTGTAAGCTTTTATGTTTATTTCTTTATGGCTTTACTATTTCAAAGTTTTCCTTGCTGTTTTGCATTCCTCATCAAACCAAATATTAACCAGAAAGCGGTTTGTTTCAGATTTCCTATTTTTTGCTCTTTTGCATTATGTAAGTGTGCTTTGGATTAAATTTGTTAGCTCATGGCTATGAAGGCCCTGGGGTGGAATTTTCTCCTTGTTAAACAACCTCTTTAGCGTTATCTTGAAAGTGTTACAGTTTTTTTGAGTCAACAGAATTCTACCCTTTGAAGGAGGTTGTCGGATTTGTTGATTTTTAGTCCCATGTTGTTGTTGTTCAGCCTGGGTTAGACTTAAATAGATCGGTTTATGATCAGATTTCAACTCCCACGATTGTTCACCAATCAAAACTTCCTCCATTTTCTCACACAAGCCATGTGAGCAAATTGCATAGTCTACTACACTTGCTCCACTGTAGGTATTGCAGGTGAAATTGCCAGAATTTGCCCATCTAGCCACCCCATTACAAATGACTAAGTCAAATGTCCCACATAAAGTAAGCAGTTGTTCCCCAAAAAGGTTGGAGCTTTTGTTGTCCTATGAAACTCTTGTCCACTGATGATTTCTCTCTTCTATAAGCATTGAAATCACCCACTATAAGGACTTCACTTAGTTGAGAGAACGTTGCAATATCGTTTTTTAAGGCTACAAAGGGGTCTTTGTGGTCAAGCCCCCCACTTTTGTAAGTTTTTGAAACTTGTTGAGCAAAATAACATGTTGCAATCTTGATAATGTTACCATTTTCTTATATTTTAAACCAAATGAATTGTTTATTTGAGTCTTCTCCTTCTAACTGAATGAGACGACCTTTTTTTTTCTTCACTAAGACCATGATACCGCCGTGTCCTTTGTCATTCTCAGTTGCTTTGTTCCAGACTGCCATCTTCACATACTCTTCAAACATAGGTGTCTTGCACCCTTCATGCTCATGTGTTTCCAATAGACAAATTATGTCCCTATTTTCCGCGATAGGTCCTAACCCAGGTCCTCACCTCCGAGGATAACCTTTGCAATTCCAACAAACTAAACTTAAGGAAACCCGAGAATAATTTGATTGCTATTTGTTTTGGTCTACAAGACTCAAAGTTGAGTCTTCACTCCTATTTGTCCTTATTGGCCTTGTTGCATATTTTCCTTCTAATGAAATTGTTGTCTCTTCTTGGCTACCAACTTGTTGTCTTGTTTTAGAATGAGGACCGAAAAAGGCAATAATAGCTTTTCCTTTGAACAACCATGCCCTTTTGCCCGCATCCCTTGTTGCCCTAACTCTTCCCTTCTTTCCTCTTGCTGTCTAATAGTTAAATCTTCGTCTAGAAAAAAGCGAGAGCCTCTCAAAAGTTGCTTCTTGCCTAGGAGAATTTGCTTGTCACGTATGCTTGGCATGATGACTTTTATGGGCCTAGCTCTCTCGCCACTAGGCTTACACACCCTCCATGCTTGGAAAATTCGGCCTTGCCAAAGCAACTTGTCCTTCAAAAATTCACTCGTAAGATCGAGAGTACGTTCATTTTTTCCATACTCTCTCACACCTTTGATAATTATGTTTGTTTCTCTACCTTGTCTTTCCTTGTTTTATCTACCTTGCATGTCATCCCCCTCGCTATGTGTTATTTTTCCATATGAGAAGAATTGCTAATGACTTGTGCCCAAGTTTTGGAACTTTTTGTAAAATCTCTTTTCTCTTCATCCCTGGCTTTCACTCCATGGGTGTATGCTTGTTCACCTATTTTCCCTTTAGGTTTGGGTGTTTTAGAGTTCATCACCTCTCTAATTTCCACCGCAGAATCTTCTCTGATTTGCCCGGCATCCTTCAAGCCTTGCCATTCAGCCTTTGCTTCCAAAAGGGCTTCTTGCAACATTGTCACTTGATCTATTAAAACTTTATTATTTTCTGTCAAGTCCTGATTTTCTACTGTCAATAGTTGGATTTGAAGGTCTCTCTCATGCCTTTTGACTTCCAAAACCTTCAATATCCTCTTGGAATTTAGTAACTCTTGAACATACAGGTCAGATGACCATGTGAGAGGTGTGGATGTGAGACTGTACAGCGCATAATCACCGCTACCTTTAATTATGTTGTTGTTACACCTTTGCAAAGGAGGCTTGTTTGAAAGTTTATTACGGAGGGCCAATTTTTTCCTTGTCTATTCTCATTTTATACAAGCAGCTCTACATTTTAAAATACCTCGAACTGTTTGGCATTGACCCACACCCACTTCCTTGCTTTGCTTGAAGAGGCAATTTTCACTTGACCTAAATGGTTTGTTTCACCCGAGACGGGTACCTCTTGCCCATTTTTTATGAGTGTTGAATGTATTGTCATTGCCATAGAGTACAAATAAAAAAGAAACACAAAATAAGGAGCATGACAATACCTGCCTCTCCCACCTAAACCTCTTGTTGTTCCTATTCTCGGACTTGGACCTAGGCCCGTCGTTGTTCATGTTCTCAGACCCGTCACTGTCCACTCCCGACCAGGACAACCCACCACACTGCTGGAAACCAATAGACTGCTACTCGAAAGAAGGAAAGCAAGGTGGAATTGTTGTTGTTGTTGCTACCTTTCCCGCCCCTATCGGCCCTTGGATTATTGCAAAGGAACCGTTGCTGCACTCACCTTGCTAAAAGCGAGAACTTTTGAATCTAGATAAGAACGCGCATGGAAATCGATCCCTGGTCGTTGTTGTTGCACCTCTTCAAAAGCATGCCCCCTGGCTGTTTTGGGAATTTGGTATAATGTGGTAACTGGATCAATTTCATGACCAATTTCAAATCAGCATGCTTTTGTAACTTGCACCGAAGAAACCCAAAAACCCCACAACTCAATATTGAACTTTTCTAAGTAATTTACAAGAAACATTGAGCTCATACCTGTTGTTGCGAAGTTAAGATTTATTATATCACTAGGCATCGATAGTTGCTATAATAACCATGTAAGGAAAAAATCCAGTATGGCTCCAATACGATAGTATACATCTCATAGATACGAAAATATGCATTTTTTTCCAAATTTTGATCGAAGCCGAATGAGAATTCTTTTGTGTGGTGCAATTTAGATAACACGTAAATAATACCATGAATAAAGAAGATGTGTAGAATATACATTCAAAATTTTAAAAGTTTATTAATTTAGAAATTCATTTAATAAAGAAGTTCGTTTTAGAATGAAATTTTTTGAGTTATTAAGAATATGTGTTTCTTCCTTGGAGGTCACATAAAGAAGTTCGTTTTAGAATGAAATTTTTTGAGTTATTAAGAATATGTGTTTCTTCCTTGGAGGTCACATGTTCAAATTGAAAGCGGTAGGGTATGTACACTTCCATAGATTTGAGCAGTCAAATTGTTGTGCAAAGTGGTCCATTGTCCCACAACAATTTGGTGTCTAGCCTAGCCTGTGGCTTGAGAAACTGTGACTCAGGAGCATCTAAGTCGTCAAAATCAACCGAGGATCGCACTCGGCCTGAGCCACACCAACCCTTAACATGGCTGGATTTTTTGTCCCCGTAGGTTTCGAATCGGTGACTTAACATCACAGAGCGCCTTAACATCACACTCCATCACCGACTGTCCTACACCTCGGGGACTTTATTATTATTATTATTAACAAATTATTTTATTAAAATATTTTTTAGAATATCATTTCTTACTTTTTCATTAAAACTGGGGACTTCTTTCTCCTTAAACCCTTCTAACTCATTATTCAAATCTATTTGTATCTATTGGATTTAGTTTTGAGCTTAGAGTTAATGGACTATCACTCATGAGACATGTTGCTTAGAGGCTAGGAAAGCATTATCCGTTGGGAATCGAAGGCCAATAGTAGAAAACTCCCATCGATTAATTAAGGAACCACAACTTAATTGACTTCCTTTACTTAAATATTAACATCATCTCGATGCCATATTCAACAAACATTTGGAATATGACATGATGTATGTAACTAATAAACAAGATTTTTGGTATAATGGTGCAAATTGTTGAAATATTGTAACTTCGAAGAATATTCTAATTATATTTAAGTTATTATCTTATAGATCAAATCCCCTTTTGTGGATTGATCATGTCGAGTCTTGTATAAGACCAAATCCCCTTTTGTGGATTGGGCTAACCATATTTATATGGTGTTATTTGTAAAGTCGGCCCCCAGTGTTTATAAAGTGGTTTTAACCACTCCTATAAGAAGTCAGCCATACTAAGTGAAAAAACATAACCCTAGTGCCTCCTCAACTAGTATTTATACGTGAGGATGGTGCCTCACTTATGTTGGAAAATGGGTGTGCTCGTTTAACCATAGACAATATAGCAATATTGTCACCCAACCATAGGCACAAATGCCACCCCCTAGCACCTTGACCTTGATAGAGAGAAGAATTCAGGTAGCAAATAAATAGACAACCAAGGCTAATGCACAAAGCACAGATAACCAAGACTGATCAGAAAGTCCAACCCAGAAAGACTGAAATTACAGGTTGCAGTAACAACAGCTGCAATTGCTCCCCAGACTTGCACACTATTGGATTTATGTAGTTGCGACTTGTTTGTGTCAAATCAGCTATGGCGCCTTATATTTATATTGCTTTCTCGAGGCTGTTTGGGCCGACTTCTCTTTCTGGAGGCTAAAGACTCAATATAAAATATTCTCTTTAGTCGACTTTACTTATAGGGTTATGTCCAAGTCTTTTAGGGTTCTTCTTGCTTCCTGGAATATTCTAATCTCATCAAAGGTCATGAGTGGAGGTTAATACCTCCTTCAGCTACCATAATATCAACACTCCCTCCTAGCTAGGGAGGTATACATATATATAAAAAAAGGGAAATGGTCTTGAGCACAAACAGACCATTCAATCGGTAGCATCATCATAGCCACACAGGCTATCTCATGATTAAATCACGATCACCATCATCATTATCCAAATGGATAATCTCCATGACAATCAGTGCAATGTCATTTGATAGAACACAACTGTGTCTATCCATAGTAGTACATAACTACTATCCAGTGGTACACAACCATACCAAGTAGCACACAACTACTAACCAGTGACACATAGTCACAATCAGTGGAACACATCCACCACAATAGTATACAACTATTGTCCAGAGACATACAATCTCTACAATAGTCATATCATCTGATATCATCCTACATAAACAATATCATGATACAAGTTGAGTCATCTGGGCCATTCTTCCGCTCACATTTGTGAGATCTAGAAGAGCATCTACCCTCATACAGTAAAAGCATCAACCATGGGCTATCTGGACTATTCTTCCCAAGCATGGAAGAATAATTGTCCCTGATTTATGAGCATGGACCATTCACCTAACTGGGCCATTCCTCTGGCACTAAACATAGTGCAACCTGGATAGAATGAGTTTTCCCTGGGGAATGTTTGTCCCTGATTGTTGAACCTAGACCATTCACCTAGTTGGGCCATTCCTCCGGCACTAAACATAGTGCAACCTAGATATAATGAGTCTACCCTAGGAAATCATTGTCCGGACCATTTCCTAAGGAAATGATTGTCCTGCACCAACCTCCAAAACGGACCATTCTTCGAAAATGCTCACAACTGTGAACTTCAAAAGATTGACTGCCCGGCGAGGCAGACCATTCTACTTGACCACTACTTAGAGTGACTGCCAAGAAGAATGAATGTCATAGACCATTCCCCCACACCGACCACAAGGGGAATTGTTGTCTATGGTACATCAACAATCTATCGGACCATTTTCATTACGAAAATGACTGTTCGATTTGGTCCATTTTCCGAACTGGAAAATGCCTATCCGTAAAAAATCTTAAGCCACTTTCCGAACTGGAAAGGAACTGCCCATCCTGGACCATTTTCCAAACTGGAAAAATGATTGTTCATAAATCAATGATATATATATATATATATATATATATATATATATATATATCAGTGCTCCCTCCCAACATGGAGAGCCATCTCTTCCCTTTCAGCTAAGGGAGTTATCTCCACAATCCCCAACTTGTCTCGTAAGTATGCAAACTTTATCCTGGACAAAGGCTTTGTCAAAATATCCATTTTCTGCTCATCTATGGAGGTATACTGGAGCTTCACTTCTCTTTCCTGGAATTTATCTCGAATAAAGTAATATTTAATCTCAATGTGTTTCGACCATTCATGAAACACTGGGTGTTCGGATAGCCTTATGCAACTATAATTGTCACAGTATATTATGGTTGAATCTGGTACCTGATCAAATAATCCAAAAATCAACTTTCTCATCCATACTGCTTCTGTACATGCCTCACATGCTGCGATATATTACGCTTCTGTTGTGCTGAGTGCGACAAATTTATGTTTCCTATTGCCCCAAGATATCATAGCAAAGCCCAAGTTTAAACACATCCCTGAAGTACTCCTTTTGTCTTCTGCACTCCCTGCCCAATTTGAATCTGTGAATCCATGAAGTTGTATATCACTGGATGAGGTATATCTTAAACCATAGTTTAGTGTCCCACAAACATATCTTAGAACATGTTTTGCAACTATCCAATGCTCATGTCTGGGTTCCACATGGAACTGGCCTGGAGTGTTTACAACAAAGCAAATATCTGGTTGAGTATTCACTAAATACATTAATGACCCAATCAATTGTCGATATAGGGACGGGTCTACTGGATCTGAGTTTGAGTCTCTTACTTTCCTTATATCTGTGGTCATATGAGTGTCCATGGATTTGCAATCCATCATTCCAAACTTCTGAAGAATCTTCACTGCATACTTTCCTTGTCCAAGGAAGACTTCACCACGCTTCTGCCATACTTCTAGTCCCAAGTAATAATGCACGAGACCGAGGTCTTTCATATCAAACTCAGAAGCTAGTTCCTTCTTACACTAGGTGATGAGAGACTTTTCACCTGTCAAGAATAAATCGTCGACATATAGCAGTAGAATCGCATGTGCATTGTTCACGACGTTGTAGTAGAGATTTGGATCTGCATGACTCTTGGAGAAACCAAGTCTTATTAAGTAGATATCTATTTTGGCATACCAAGATCTTGGAGCTTGCTTGAGTCCATACAAGGCTTTCTTTAATATGTAAACATGAGTGTCTCTGGAGTGTACTTCAAATTCTTGAGGTTGTTCAATGTATACTTATTCTTCGGTTGCTCCATTGAGAAAAGTTGTCTTTACATCCATCTGATGTAGACTCCATCCCATGGAAGCAGCAAGAGACACAATGGCTCTAATAGAAGTATATCTGGCAATAGGAGAAAATATCTCGGCATAGTCTTCTCCCTCCTTCTGGGAGAACCCTCTAGCTACGAACCTTGCTTTGTATTTGTCCAGGCTTCCTTATGTTGCATGTTTGATATTATAGACCCATTTTGAAGTTACTACTGATTTTTCTTTGGGTCTAGGCACAATTTCCCATACATCATTTTTACTGATGGATTGGTGTTCTTCTGTAATGGCTTCTTTCCATTGTTTCTTCTTAGCTGCCTCTTCAAATGAGGTGGGTTCTTCATGTAGAAGCTTTGTCATACATGATGCATAGCTAGAGAATCTTTTGGGCTTTTTGCTTTCTCTGAAGGTGCCACTTAGGGCTTTGAGTCTTTATGCTTCTTGTAGAGTAGCTTCAAGCCAAGATGGACGTTTCTTGGTTTTGGGTACAATGACTGATTCAATAGGTTCACACGGTTGCATTGGATGATCAATTTGTTTTGTTTCTTCATTATGACTTCCTGGAAGACATGTGCTTTCT
This sequence comes from Picea mariana, assembly GCA_032191745.1. Lineage (NCBI taxonomy): Eukaryota > Viridiplantae > Streptophyta > Pinopsida > Pinales > Pinaceae > Picea > Picea mariana. Next base: position 9,513 of record JASDQU010508820.1, on the reverse strand, counting down.
TCTTTAGGCTCTTCATACTCTTCTTCTTCTATAGTTTCTTCTATGGATTTCTTGAAATCCATCTTTTTCATTGAAGGTTACGTCTCTGCTGACTTCAACCTTATGTTGTTTTGGGATATAGATTATGTAGGATTTGGATGATTCATTGTATCCCACAAATATGTCCTTCTTTCCCGAGTGTTCTAATTTCTTCCTTTTATCCTTGGGGATGTGAATGTAAACAAGGTATCCAAAGATTCTTAAGTGTTCCACATTGGGTTTCTTTTCTGAGAAGGCTTCTTCTGGAGTCATATCCTTCAATATGCGGTGGGGATTTCTGTTCTGAACATATATTGTTGTCATGGCTGCTTCTCCCCACAAATACATAGATAAACCTTGATCGTTCATTAGTTCCTTCACAATTTCTTCAATAGATCTGTTCATCCTTTTTGCTACACCATTTTGTTGAGGATTATGAGGAACAATTAGCTCCCTCCTAACCTTTGTTGATTTGCAAAAGGCAACAAATTCCTTGTATGTGTACTCTCCTCCATTATCTGTTCTCAAGGTCTTGATTTTCTTGTTTGTGAGGTTTTCTATCTCTGCTTGGAATTCTTGAAACTTGTTGAAAACTTCGTCCTTTGTCTTCAAGAGATATAACCAAGTCTTTATTGAGTAATCATCTATGAAGATTACATAGTAAAGAGAACCTCCTAGAGATTTGACTGGCATCGGACCACAAACATCTGAATGTATTAGATCTAGGATTTTCTTAGATCTATTATTGTTTCTTGAGAATGGTTTCTTAACATTCTTACCGAGAGCACATACTTTGCAAATTCCTTCATGTGTAGATTGTAGCTATGGTATTCCTTCAACCATTTTTTCGAGGAAAGATAATTCTTTATAGTTGATATGAACATACCTTCTATGCCAAAGTTCATTGGGATTGACTTCATCATGTAGAAGAGCTTCATCATTTTGTTATAGTAGTTTGTATAGTCTTCCTTCACGGGTTCCAATAACTCTAGCGTTCTCTATGCTAGAGTCTCTAGACCAAGATAATACTTTTCCATATACAAAGGCTATTATGTTTCCTTTGTCTTCTAGGAAATATACGGATACAAGATTCTTTTCTAAACCAGGTACATATAAGACATTGCTCAAATAAACATTGTTACATGTTTTCAATTTGATGGAGGCTTGACCAATTCCTTCGACTGGATAGGTGTTCTTATCTCCAAGTTATACCTTGTAATATGTCCTCTTTTCATTAAGATTAGAGAGTCTAACCTGGTCTCTTGTCATATGCCTAGAAGCTCCATTGTCAATTATCCACATGTCATCTTCAAGAGTTCCTGTGAGAGCTGAATAATGTAGATGATCTATCTTTTCATTCATGATTTTTGTTGACTGATAACTAGTCAAACTTTGACTTTGACCCAAAATCTCAACCTTGACGTTTTTTTTCCTTTTGAGAGTGCCAAGAGGTGCGTTGGACTAAGGCGCACTAGAATATCTTCTCCTTGAGTAAGGTGTTCCATCATAAGGTGTTGGGAAAGAGTTTTAGGGTTTTGCAACTGCTCCTGCTAGTAACCATAGCGACAATGTTTCAGTAACTATGCCTACTAGAAACCCTAGCGGTAGTTCTTCAGTGAGCTCGATAACCTTATGGCTTCCTTCCACTGGTTAGACTAAAGGAAGGAGGTGTGGGCCCATAACCTGTTAGAAAAATGGGTGTGCTCGTTTAACCATAGACAATATAGCAATATTGTCACCCAACCATAGGCACAAATGCGACCCCTGAGCACCTTGAACTTGACAGAGAGAATAATTCTGGTAGCAAATCAATAGCCAACCAAGGATAATGCACCAAGCAAAGATAACCAAGACTGATCAGAAAGTCCAACCCAGAAAGACTAAAATTACAGGTTGTAGTAACAGTAGCAGCAACTGCTCCCAAAACTTGCACACTACTGGATTTATGCAGTTGCGACTTGTGTGTGTCAAATGAGCTATGGCGCCTTATATTTATACTTCTTTCTCCAAGCTGTCTGGGTCGACTTCTCTTTCTAGAGGCTAAAGACTCAATATAAAATATTATCTTTAATTGACTTTACTTCTAGGGTTATGTCCAAGTCTTTTAGGGTTCTTCTTGCTTCCTGGAATATTCTAATCTCATCAAAGGTCAAGAGTGGAGGTTAATACCTCTCGCTGCTACCATAATATCAACAACTGATACACACTCACACTCACTCATGTAGTGCGCATATCTTGAAGGCAATTGTAGTTGCAAGAGGAAGGGGAAGAGAGGTGCATGCTCGGTCTTGGTTTATCTTTGGTGTTTTGGTCTTAGTCTTGACATTGTATTGGCAATCTATTATTGAGGAAGTTTTTGTTGGGTTTCCTCCCCCATGAGGGTTTCCCAGGATAAAATGTTGCGTGCCTTGTGATTGTGTTTCTCTTAGTGATCTTCTTTATATTATTGTTTTGGAAATGTATTGAATGCTCATGTAATTTGGAAATAACTTAATAACAATAGTAAAAATTTAACATGGAATCAGAGCTTGACTGAATAAATCATCTTTCATTGAGTATCTAAATGTCATTGTTGTCGTACAAGAAAATTAGGGATTTTCACTGAAGAGGAATTTTTGAACAAAAACTATCTTGGCAAGTGTGACCCGCCCTAGCGCATCTTTTGGCAACTTGAGCGATTTTTTTAGTGGCCAGATTCTCCAGAAAGTCAAATCCTAGTTTTGAATGGTACCAAAAAACCATAACCAGTACGAGAAATACCAGTCTAGAATTGTGCATGTCAAGTTTCAAGGGGAAAAACTTGGATTTTTCTGAAACAGTTAGCTCCAACAAACTCACCTCAACCCAATGCATCTCCTGGTAAGTTCAGTTTCATTTTTTTAACACTTTCATTTTCTGGTCATTTTCTTAGCTCCAGGTCAAGATGTCTGCAAGCACTAAGCTCGTTGACAAGTTAGAAGGTGTGGAAAATTTCCATGCCTGCAAGTACATAATTGGACTCATTCTTGAAGAGAATAACCTTACAAAATTCATAAAAGAAAATATACAGGAACCCGAAGAAGAAGCATCCAAAGAGAAGTACAAGAAGGATATGATTAAGGCTAAAAGAATAATTGCAGATTCCATTAAAAACCTCTTGATGATCCATAATTGATATTTTAAATACTATGGTTAAGTTTATGCATGAGTTTATTTACCAGTAAGGAATTAAGAGAATAAGCTTAATGAAAGAAGTTGCAACCATATAAGAAGTAAAAACAACAAAAACATAACACCAAGATTGATAACAGAGTTCGACACAAGTTTGCCTACGTCTTCGGTCCTTTGTCTCAGTGGGGAAGGCTTCTTATTAATATTCAATGATTTAAGAATACAAAGAAAGGCTTACATAACAACTCATGAAACCACCTTTCAAATTTTCAACTTCTAGACCGAAACAGACATCACCATTGGTTGGAATAGGAAATTCTGAGACTTTTGAGTATAAAGTCAATTATGCTTGGATCGACATCTTGAGATTTGGAGGAACTTTTCTGTTCGGCTACTCAGATGCAGAAAAAGAATCCATATTAAGACTCCCCTCAAAATTCTACAACTTTTGAGTATAAAGTTGACCTGCTTCTGAATAATCCTTTGGCATCTCCTCTCGAGAGGAATCCCAATGTTGCGCCTTGTCAGATCCATATAGTCAGTACAGTCTCGATTTGCGTGCAAAAAAACTAATTTTTCTAAATTTCCATGCCTGGCTAAATAAGCCAGACTCCGCCAAATTTAGCGATAGTTAGCCAGATTTAGCAAGATTTCGCCAGATTTGGAGGATCTTCGCCAGATTTGGTGGTAACTGCCAGATTTGGTGGTAAGTGCCAAATTTGGTGGAACCTCCAAATTTTTTACCTTCCAAAAGGTGCCACGTGGCACCTCCTCATTGGGCCACATATCACCTCACCATTAGCCCGAGCCATGTCACTGTTGCACAGTCATTTGCCACGTGTCATCCATATGACCACGTCAACTTGCCCTGTCAATTGCCACGTGTCATCCATATTGCCACCTCAGCCTACCACATCATCGTCCGTACGGTACTATGTCATCATCTATACAGTGCCACATCAACATCTGTATAGTGCCATGTCAGGGTACGTACAATGCCACGTCAATGTTCGTACAGTGCCATGCCAGTGTCCATACATTTCCATGTCAGTGTCCGTACAGTGCCACGTCAACCTTTCGTATTGCCACGTGTCGCATTCATACAGTGCCAAGTGTCACCCTGCCACATCACTACTAACGTTATGCTGACTTCATCTACCACGTCATTGCTAACTTCATAAGTCGTACTGTTGATGTCATCAGTTGACTTTGACTTTTTGCATGCTTAACCTGATCTTCAGATCGTGATAACTTCCGCATAAGGTGTCCATTTTCGGAAAAAAAAATATATATATATGGTCGGAATCGACACGATGAGCCCTGCGCAATGGCATTGGTTTCGTCCGATTCTAAGAATTTGAAATTTTGGCCTTCCTGGATCCATTTTGGATCATTCCTCCCCACTAAGACCTTTTGGTCCTCCAAAAGGATATTAACCAGTCATCAAGTGTGGGATAGGCCTCCACACTTGTCCTTTGTCTTTAAAATTTGTCCCGTGCACTTGTCGCATCATAATCAATTGCATAATAACCATTACAACTGAAAGCATATTGTTATCTATTTGAAGTCGTTCACATCTTACCGAAGCCACTACCATCCATGTAGATAACTTTAGCAGCGATAACATCTGAAATATGACTGAAACTAAACAAATATGTTTGACTAGCTTGCACGACATTAACTTATCTTGAAGCAAAGTATGATTGAACTTCCATTCTTCAACCATCTCATGTTCATGCTTAAGATCAATTGTTTTACTTGGCACAATTATAGGTGTATTGCTTGCATAAGTTGCCTTCTTTAATTGTTACATTGTTATAAGAGATTGATTTGCTTTTATGTGATGAGCATGTACAACGTATTCATTGCCTTTCTTAAACAAATGATATTGATTATGTTCCTTGTAGAAGATTTCTTTACGATCATATAAATAAGGGCTACCTAAGACCATTCCGCATGTTTCTAGCAGCACCACATCACATATTACTTCATCCACATACTTAGATGTAATTGCAAACTTTATGATACATTGTTTCGTTATGGACAATTTGTGATCTTTGCTTATCCAATTAAGTGAATAGGGTTTGTGATGCATCTTAGCGTTTAATCCCAATTTCTGAACCACTTCTTCCGAAATTAAGTTAGATTGAGATCCACTATCTATCAATGTGTTGATCTTAGTATGTTTCATTATGACCCTTATATGAAACAATTTACTTCTTGAATCAAAACCATCACCAATTTTACCTGTCAAAATAACTATTGTGCTCTTAGACTCATCACCTGAATCATACCCCAAGTCTGTTGGTCGTGTTCCTGTTGCAAATTTTTTCCTCCCTTTCCTCTCTTTGAACCACTTTGGTCTCTTCTCTAGGTGCAATTGCCAACAATGTTCATCATCATGCCCTTCTTTCTTGCAATGCTTGCAAGAGAGCTTCTCTTCCTTCACTATGGTTGAATTTGCTTTCTTCCCATTCCCTTTTCCTTTGCCATCCTTCTTTGAAGATGATTCCCCTGATACACCAACTCCAGTTTTCCCTGCTTCAATATACGTTGCTTGAACATAAACCTCATGAAGATTATTAGGTCCAAACATAAATGTAGTATTACGAATATAAGCAGGCAAACCTCCTATATACTTCATAAGAGTTTCTTGTGTAGTTAATGGAACATCTAGCATCAAAGCCATCTTACGAAATTCATCTGTATATTCTTGCACCATTTGTCCTTTTCTTAATTTAAGACTTTGCCATTCAATTAAACCCTTTTCCTTATACCCCAAAGGATAGAACTGTTTTCTAAGTGCGGAAATAAAATCATGCCATGATGGAAAAATCTTACAAACTTGTTGAGTTCCATGTTGCATCTTACTTTTCCTCCAGATGAGAGTTGTGCCTTCGAGACAAAGCGATTCCAATCTGATTTGGTTGCCTCATCTTTGATTTGTTGCACATTACAATATAATTCCATCTGTCTAACCCAATTATCAAGTTTCTCAACATTAACTTCGCCATCATACATAAGCAAAACAAAATTTACATCAAGTTTAAGTAATGGCATATCGGGCTTATGTTTATGACAATGTTTTCTTGAAGAAGTAGTGTTACAAGTGGAAATTGAACTTGAAGAAGAAGAAGAAGATGGAGATGAAGGAGGAGTTTTAGGAGGGTCCTCTCCTTCTTCACTTTTGGCTTGCTTTGAAGATTTTCCTTGAAAATGTCCCTTTCGTTCCAAGTAATCATCATACAACACTTTTACCATCTCCAACATGGAAAAGAAAGTCTTTTGAAACTCTCTTTCATTTTGAGAAATTCCTTCTTCCGATGCCATTTTCTCACTTTGAGATGTCCTCTTTCTTGATCCAATCTCAGGATCTCCTTCTCCATGACTTAGCTTTTCCCTAGTAATCATGCAAACTCAAACAAACAACTGTCATCCTGCTCTAACACCACTTGATCCGTAATTGATCTTTTAAAGACTATGGTTAAGTTTATGCATGAGTTGATTTACCAGTTAGGAATTAAGAGAAGAAGTTTAATGAAAGAAGTTGCAGCCATACAAGAAGTTAAAAAAAACAAACATAAAACCAAGATTGATAACGGAGTTCGACACAAGTTTACCTACATCTTCGGGCCTTTGTCTTAGTGGGGAAGGTTTCTTATTAATCTTCAATACTTTAAGAATACGAAATCAAGGCTTACATAACAGCTCATGAAACCACCTTTCAAATCTGCAACTTTTGAAAAGAAATCGACATCACGATTGGCTGGAACATGAAATTTTGAGACTTTTAAGTATAAAGTCGACTATGCTTGGATCAACATCTCAGGCTCTCGAGGCACTTTTCTATTCGGATACTCAGATGTAGAAACATAAGCCATATTCAGACTCCCCTTGAAATTTTGCAACTTTTGAGTATAAAGTCGACCTGCTTCTAAACAGTCCCTCGGCACGAATCCCAATGTTGTGCCTTGTCAGACCCGTACAATCTCAATTTGCGTGCTAAAAAAATTGTTTTTTCTCAATTTTTGTGCCCGGCTAAATAATCCAGACTCCACCAAATTTAGCGACAGTTAGCCAGATTTAGCAAGATTTCGTTAGATTTGGAGGATCTCCGCCAAATTTGGTGGGACTGCTAAAATTTTGACCTTCCAGAAGGTGCCATATGGTGCCTCCTCATTGGGCCATGTGTCACCTAGCCATTGGCCCGAGCCATGTCATTGCTGCACAATCATATGCCACGTGTCATTTGTATGGCCACGTCAGCCTGCCCAGTCAGCTCCCATGTGTCATCCATACTGCCACCTGTGCCTTCCACGTCATCGTCCGTACGATACCACGTCATCGTCTATACAGTGTCACGACAACATCAGTAAAATGCCACGTCAGCGTCTGTACAATGCCACATCAACATCCGTACAGTGCCACGTCAACGTCCATACAGTGCTACGTCAGCCTTTTGTACTACCATGTGTTGCATTTGTATAGTGTCACGTGTCATTCTACCACGTCACTGTTGATGTCATCAGTTGTACTGGCGACGTCATCAGTTGACTTTGATATGTTGACTTTGAATTTTTGCATGTTTGACCTCATCTTCAAATCGTGATAACTTCCACATATAGTGTCCATTTCAGAAAAAGAAAATATAGTTGGAATCGGCATGATGAGCCCTATGCAATGGCATTGGTTTCGTCCGATTCCGAGAACTTTGAAATTTTGGCCTTCCTGGATCCATTTTGGATCATTCCTCATCGCTAAGACCTTTGGGTCCTCCAAAAGGATATTAACCACTCATCAAGTGCAGGATAAGCCTCCCCACTTGTCCTTTGTCTTTAAACTCTGTCCTATGCACCTGTCGCATCATAATTAATTCAATAATAACCATTACAATTGAAATCATATTGTTAGCCATTTGAAGTTGTTCACATCTTACTGAAGCCACTACCATCCATGTAGATAACATTAGCAACGATAAAATCATAAATTTGACTGAAACTAAACTAATATGTTTGACTGGCTTGCACGACATTAACTTATCTTGAAACAATGTATGATTGAACTTCCATTCTACAACCATCTCATGTTCATGCTTAAGATCGATTGCTTTACTTAGCACAATTATAGGTGTATTGCTTGCATAAGTTTCCTTCTTTAATTGTTCCATTGTTAGAAGAGATTGATTTGCTTTTATGTGATGAGCATGTACAATATATTCATTACCTTTCTTAAACAAGTGATATTGATTATGTTCCCTGTAGAATATTGCTTTACGATCATATAAATAAGGGCTACCTAAGACCATTCCACATGTTTCTAGCGACACCACATCACATATTAATTCATCCACATACTTAAATGTAATTGCAAACTTTATGATACATTGCTTTGTTATGGGCAATTTGTGATCTTTGCTTATCCAATTAAGTGAATAGGATTTGTGATGCATCTTAGTGTTCAATCCCAATTTCTTAACCACTTCTTCCAAAATTAAGTTAGATTGAGATCCACTATCTATCAATGTGTCGATCTTAGTATGTTTCATTGTGACCCTTATATGAAACAACTTACTTCTTGAATCAAAACCATCACCAATTTTACCTGTCAAACCAACTGTTGTGATCTTATACCCCAAGTCGGTTGGTCGTGTTGTTGTTACAACGTTTTGCCTCCCTTTCCTCTCTTTGAACCACTTTGGTCTCTTCTCTTGGTGAAAGTGCCAACAATGCTCATCATTGTGCCCTTTTTTCTTACAATGCTTGCAAGAGAGCTTCTATTCCTTCATTGTGGTTGAATTTACTTTCTTCCTGTTGACCGCTCGTTTAGCACGGAGGTCAACTCATATATAATGAAGATTATCTATGTCGAAGACAACAGGGTTCTACTGGGTGTTTTTAAACACCAGCACTTAAAATTTTGTAAACGGGATCTCCGCACCCATGCGAGGGTTAATAATGTAATAATGTCTGCATGGATCATAGTTAGGTCAGGTACCTTGGATGTTGACATCAGGGGAGTTCCTTTCATCGAGGTTTTTTTCATCTCAGGGGATTAATGCGGCCTAACTAGTCGGGTTAATCTCCATTGAGTTTTTCCCTCCCAGGCTGCCTCCAAAGTGGTGGAAGGCGCTCTGATGATCTCATTCACTGAGTAACCTTTTTAGGATTATTGTAAATGACCATGCTAGGCAGTGTTTTGAGTCTTGCGGGATTCCGTCGAGTCTAAGTTAGTTTTTTTTAATTAATTAAATTATTTAAAATTTAATTAATTAATTATTTTTTTGAGCTTAATAATGTAAAAACTTCGTCTTTGGGAGAAAGATAGGGGTATTTGTGCTCAAAATGA